>JAZHEH010001404.1:0-41627 GCA_036589455.1 Ateles fusciceps | reverse complement strand
TAATGTAACACATTTTATAGTTAACTACCAGTGGTGGTAACTCAATGAGCATGGAGTGCAAAAAGAGAGAGCAAATAGTAGTATAATTAATTACCTAGCAATTACATTTTGTTCAATGATAACTTGCTGTCCTGCATTGCCAACAGAACAATACATCTCATTCTAGTTTTCTGCTGACATTTATGGACATGCAAAACACATTAACCATCATTCTGCCTATGGAAAATGTCTTAACTCAGTATTTTAAACAATGGAAATGATTATTCTCTATGAGTACTAACTCTAAGTCCTTAGACTACCTCTTATCATTACCAGCTTATTAAGCAGCTGGTGGTTATGAGTGCCTACTCTGTGTGAGGGACTATGAAATATAACACAAAAGTATGTTGCGTTACTTTATTCAAAACAAACATTTTTAGCACATATTTAACAAATTCTGCCCTTTACCTACACACATTACAAGCTAGACAGAAACAAAAAATCGGTATAATATATAATCAAGTTCTAGATGGTTATGTATTAGAATTAAACAGATTTAAATGGAATGGTAGTGGTTATTCTCACTATACGGACAGAGAGTTATGATGAGGAATATTTCAATGTGCAGATTATCAAAATCTATTTCAAAAAGTTCTAAGAATCTAAAATTTAAGCTGCAATTAGGCTAAACTGTTCTAAATTAAAATTTAAACAATTGTGACTGGCAGCTTTAATTATAGCAAAATACTATGGGAAATAATTTGTAAATTATTGCTATATTTTGATTTGTTCTAGATTGGAATCCCAGATATATTAAGTGTAAAGCCTGAGAGTGATCTTTTGGAAATTATATAAAACAAACATTTTGTTCCCAAATGAGAAAGCCATAGCACATAAATAAATGATTTTATACCTGTAATTTTTGAAATAATTTTTCCTTTATTTATATTGGACACACAAGCACATTTTAATTTTCTGAAACAAAAAATAACAAGGACTTTAATTAGAAAGTAATTATTTTATATAAGTATACTAGCCTGAAAATAAGGATATAAAGACTTCTATTTATTACTTGGGAATAGCAACTACTGAAGTTTAGCATGGAGAATCCTGTGAAACTTCACCAATCATGTGGTAAGGGATAGGGCAATTATCAAGCAAGTATCTTACATTCTGAATAAAATATAACTAAGTGAATACATTCTGGAAAAGAGAGAACAAAGCCCATTATAAAAAAAATAAAACCTCACTATAGTGATAAATAATACCAGGTTATCAAAATCTAGTAGATTTTGTGTTCTCACCACAAAAAGTAAGTATGTGAGGTAATGCATGTGTTAATTAGCTCCATCTCGTGATTCCACAGTGTATACATATTTTCAAATCTATTGTACATGATAAATACACACAATTTTTGTCAGTTTAAAAAATAAATACATTTAACAATGACAATTGCAAATGGATAGCCAAAATGAAAACATTTCAATTCTAAGCCAGTCTTTCCTTAGAATAAAGTCAAGAAATGATTAATCTTTGTCAAGACTTATTTCCTTTCCTGTTTACACGGTGGCAGGGATATAACTGCAATGTGAAACAACATAATACTGCATGTGAAAGAAGTAAACTTGTCTCATGTCCATCTGTGGGGGAAATTAGCCAAGTAGACCGCCAAATGGAAATTCCACAGGCAATGAACTCAGTGAACAGAGCAGCAGTTCATTCCAGGTGAGGTCCAATTTTAGAATGTGCTGCCAGGAAGAGTGAGAGAACTTACTTTTCCTCCCAATTTTTGTTGGCATTACTTTGTTAATGCTAAACTTGGTACTTGATATTTCCAAAGAGATGGAGTAGAGTTTCTGTTAAAGTCATTTATGTTCTTGTGCTTTCTGGAGCTTATTCTTATTTTAAATTATTAATATTAATAGAAATTGCATCAAATGTTATAATGTGCTAGCAGAAGAGGGGATAAGCCAGTATTCATTATTTTTGCCTCACTTTCCAAAATAATGTTGATTAATTTAAAACTTTTTTTTTCTTTTTTTTTTATGTGAGGGCTGATTTGCCATTTGGATATGTCACTGTCATTTATGTACTTAGAAAGCAATAAAGATTTAATAATAAATATTGTTAAAATAAGTCTTTACAACTTTAGAAATGTGGCTACTTTGAAAATGGGAGAAACCTATGCTAGCTGTACTATTTTTTTAGATAACAGAGAAGACTTATGGCAATGAATGAAGGGCAAATTCAATCGGAAGAAGAAGAGATTAATTTCTTATTAAACCAAATTCTGTATTTATAAATTTTGCTGATAAATCTGGTCTTGTATATTATTCAGCATATTTTTTATTCAGTTCATTTTTAGAATAGTTTATCAGAGCAGTGAGTCTATGTGAAATCTAAACATTTGACTAACTTGTATTATATTTCATTTTTACAGTAGGCACTGGATAGTCATTTTCACTGCTAAATCTATGTACTAAATCTACTGAATATATGCAAAAACACACCTGGATAGAATCTTGTTTGCAAAGTAATTCTGGTTGTCATTCACCATAGATTCTTTTGAGACAAAAACAAATCCTTAAAGATAAAATGTTGCTTATGTTTATAAAAGTTATTCAGGATTCTTCTCAAAAGTAGAAATGAGGAAATAAAATAAATAAACAAATGGTTAGGTTTGCTCTATAGCCAAGTGTTTTGGCCTAAGTGTCTTTGGTTGAAAACATCTGGATAAAAGCACAGGTGACAATTTTGAAGCATGTCCAGAATTTTCCAGTTACAGTTAGAGATTTAAAAAAAATCAAAAAGCTATTATTGCAACATTAGTATTCTGTCTAATACCATCTGTCTTTTGAAAGTTTCTTGAAGACAGTAATAAGTAAAGAGAAGAATTTTCCAAAGTTAGCCTCTGACTATGAAATGCCACATGGTTTTCAAATTGGAGGCTATTGATTATTTTATATGATAATTTTAGTAGTTGCTGTTTTAAATATTTCCACTGAAAGTATTTTTAAAATAAAGGTGAATATTTGATCATGCCTTTAAAATTGCTAATTATTTTATTTTTCTTTTCAAGAGTTGATGGATTATTCAATTCAATAAACATCCAGATAACAACCTAGCAGATTGCTAGTTGTGAGGCTACATTGTGTATTTTAATAATTCCTTGATATAATTTTAAGTTAGCATGTATTGAATTATAACTGGCTCTAAAACATTTTTTAATTGTGGAAATTTTGTTTTTATCACTTTTATTGAAATAGCATACTTTAAAAATATTACATACATTACAAAATTACTTTATTAATTTTTACAAAATGAATACACCTATAAAACCACTACTCAGATGAAAGAAAGCATGACTGGAACCTCAAAAGCTCTTTCAATTCTTTGCTAGTCACTGCTATCCTGTACCAAAATAAATATAACATGACTTTCAAAACCAAAAGAGGTTTTTTATTTGCTTGTTTTTGTTCATTTATTATTATTGAGATAAAATTTACATAATGTAAAATTCACCATTTTAAAATGCACAGATTCAGTCATTTTTAAAACATTCATAATGTTGCAGAGTCATCACAACTCGTAGAATTCCTAGTAAAACTTGTGCCACTCTAAAAGAAATCTCATAATCATTCTCCATCCCCTCATCTCCAGGAAACCACTAATTTACTTCTGTCCCTATGGGAGGTTTGTCTGTTCTGCATATTTATATAAATGGAATTATACAATATATGTCTTTTATTTTTGACTTTTCTTACTAAGTATGATGTTATTTAAGTGCATTCATGTTTTAGCACATCTGAGTACTTCACTCGTTTCATGGCGTAATATATCCCATTTATAGATATACCACATTTTATTTGTTAATTAATTAATGGACATTTTAGTTGCTTCCACCTTTATGATGAGTTTTTGCTATCAATATTTGTGTAGAAGTTTTTTGTAAATATATTAAAACTACAGATTGGCCTTGCTTATTTTTTAAACTTTATGGAAAGTATTTATTCTTTTTGTTTTTGACTTCTTTTACTCAACATTTTTTTTTGTGTGAACTTTAGCCATGATTTAGCATGTATGAACAATTCGTTTATTCATTTTTGTTTTAAGAGATAAGTCTCTCTTTGTCACCCAGGCTAGACTGTAATGTCACTGTCATAGCTCATTGCAGCCTTGATCTTCTGGGCTCAAGGTATCCTCCCACCTCAGCCTCCTTAGTATCTGGGACTACAGGCATAGGACACCACACCTGGCTTGTTAATTTGTTTTTGTTGTGGAATTATAGTGTATCCTCACCCATACATGTTTTAGATTCTGCTTAGGGACATTTATATTGTTTCCAGTTATCGGCAAGTGTTAATTATGCTGCTATGAACAGTCAAATAAATAAATGGGAGTGGAGCTGGGTATGTTAAATTTTAGTAAGTACTGCCAAGCAGCATTCCAAGGTGTTCATACTAATTTACACATTCACCATCAGTTATGAGAGTTCTTAGAAGTGAGAACATGAAATATTTGTCTTTCTGTGTCTGACTTGTTTCACTTAAGATTATGACATCCAGTTCCATCCATGTTGCTGCAAAACAAAATGTGATTTCCTTCTTTTTATGGCTGAACAGTATTTCATTGTATATACAAACCACATTTTCTTTATCCAGTTATCTACTCATGAACACTTAGGTTTATTCCATATTTTTGCTGTTGTGAATAGTGCTGAAATAAACATACAAGTGCAGCTATCTTTTTAATATAATGATTTTTTTTTCCTTTGGGTAGATACCCAGTAGTGGGATTGCTGCATCAAGTGGTAGTTCTATTTTTAGTTATTTGGAAAATCGCCATACTCAGTTTTTCACAAAGGTTGTACTAATTTAAATTTCCATCAAAAATGTATAAAAGTTACCTTTTCTTCACATCCTTGTCAACATTTGTTATTCTTTGACTTTTTAATTATAACCATTCTGACTGAGGTAAGATAATATCTCTATCATTTTAATTTACATTTTTTTCTGATGACTAGTGATGTTGAATACTTTTTTCACATACCTGTTGGGCATTTGTATATATTTTGAAAAGTCTCCATACATGCCATTTTTCCACTTTTTAATGGGATACTCTTTCTTTGTTGAGTAGGCTGAGTTTCTTGTATATATACTACTGAATACTAGTGCCCTGTTGAGTGTATAGTTTACAGATATTGTCTCCCATTGTACAGGTTCTCTGTTCACTTTGGTTATTATTTTCTGTGCTGTGCAGAAGAATCCCATTTGTCTATTTCTGTTTTTGTTGCCTGTGCTTTTGTAGTCTTAATCATAAATTATTTGCCTAAACCAAGGCCCAAAAGAGTTTTCCCTAGGTTTTATTCTTAGAATATTTGTTTCAGCCTTACATTTAAATCTTTAATCTACCTTGAGTTGATTTTTGTGTATGGTAAGAAGTAGGGGTCCAGTTACATTCCTCCGCTTATGAAAATCAAACTTTCCCAGCACCATTTGCAGCAAGTGTTCTTCTCTCCAATGTATGCTCTTTTTGACATTTTCAAAGATAAACTGGCTGTAAATATTGGCTTTTTGTTTTGGGTTCTCTGTTCTGTCCTGTTGATCTATGTGTCTATATTTAAGAAGTGTATCATGCTCTTTAGGTTATATAGCCTTCTAGTATAATTTTAAGTAAGGTAAAGTGATGTCTCCAGCTTTGTTCTTTTTGCTAGAATTGCTTTGCAATTAAGATTTTTTGGAGATTTCATATGAAATTTGGGATCATTTTCTCAATTCTGTTAAAGATGACATTGGTATTTTGATAGGGATCGCATTGAATCTTTAGATTGTTTTAGGCAGTATCGGGTAATTTTAATGATATTAGTTCTTCACATCTTTGAGCATGGAAAAGTTTTTCTGTTTATGTCATTCTTCAATTTCTTTCATCAGTGTTTAGTAGGGTTTTTTTTTTTTTGTAGAGATCTTTTGCCTCTTTTTAAATGTGTTCCTAGGTACTTTTTTTTATAGCTACTGTAAATGGAATTGCCTTCTTGATTTTTTTTTCTTAGCTAGATCATTATTGATGTATACAAACATCACTGATCTTTATGTGTTGATTTTGCATCCTGCAATTCTACTAAATTCATTTATAAAATCTAAGAGTTTTTGGGGTGGAATCTTAGGTTTGCATAGATATGCGATCATGTCATCAGTAAACAGGGATAATACAACGTCTCCTTTTTCCACTTTGGCTGCGTTTTCTTCTTTCCCTTGTCTGATTGCTCTGCCTAGGGCTTGCAAGTATATGCTGCAAATAAGGAGTGTCTAAAGTGGGCATCCTCCCTTCTTGTTCCAGGTTCTGGGGTGAAATGTTTAAACTTTTCCCCATTCAGTCTGATGTTGGCTATGGGTTTGTCATTATATGGCCATTATTATCTATTTTCTGAAGTATGGTCTTCTTATGCCTAGTCTTGCTAACAGTTTTTATCATGAAGCGATGCTGAATTTTCTTTATCCGAATGCTTTTTTGACTCTATTGAGATGATTGAGGGATTTTGTCCTTAATTATGTTTATGTAATGTATCATATCTTATTGATTGGCATATGTTGAACCATCCTTGCATCCCCGGTATAAAGCCCAGTTTATCATATGGCATTTCATCTTTATGATGGTGCTGTGGAGTTCAGTTTGCTGTTGTTTTGTTGATAATTTCGTGTGTCTATGTCTATCAGGATATGCGGTATGCAGTTTCTCGTTTTTCTTGTGTTCTTGTCCTTTCATTTTGGAGTCAGGGTAATAACACGCGCCTTGTAGAATGATGGGTTAAGGAGAATTTTTCGGAAACTGTTCTCCAGGATTGGCATTAATGTCTTTGTATATTTGGTAATATTTAGCTGTTAATCCAACCAATCTTTGGCTTTTCTTTGCTGGGGATATGTTTTATTGGAGATTAATTCTTCCTAGTTGTTACTGGTCTGTTCATCTGTGTAGGCTTTTTTATCCTTTATTCTTAGAAGGTTGTATGTGTCCAGAAATTTATCTATTTCCTCTAGATTTTCTAGTTTGTGAGTATATGGATAGTTGTTCATAATAGTCTCTAATGACCTATTGTCTTTCTGTGTTATCAGTTGTAACGTCTTTTTTTCATTTCAGATTTTGTTTATTTGGATCTTCTCTCCTTTTTTTCATGACCATTCTGGATAGCAGGATAGCAGTTTATCAATTTTATCTTTTTGAAGACCCAACTATTCATATCATTGATCTCTCTTTTGTATGTGTGTGTGTACGTGTGTGTGTGTGTGTGTGTGTGTGTGTGTGTGTGTGTGTTATTTGGTCTCATTCAGTTGTTTTGATCTTTCTTATTCTCTTCTGCTTATTTTGTTTTTTTCTTGCTTTTCTCATTCTTTAAGGTGTGATGTTAGATCGTTGGTTTGAGATATTTCTATATTTTTGATGTAGACATTTAATGCTATAAACTTTCATCTTAACGCTGCCATTTCTATATTCCACAGGTTTTGATATCTTCTGTTTCCAGGTTCATTTGTTTCAAAAAAGTTTTAATTTTTTTTCTTAATTTCTTCATTGACCAAATGATCATTCAGGACCACTCTGTTTAATTTCTATGATTTTTATAGTTCCTCTTGGTATTTTTATTTTAATTTTACTGTGATCTGAGAAGATAGTTGTTATTATTATGGTACTTTAAAATTTGTTGAAACATGTTTTGTGGCCTAACAGGTGATCTATCTTAGCGAATGTTCTATGTGCTAATGAAAAAAATGTATATTCTGCAAATGTTGGGTAGATGTCCTGTAAATGTCTGTTAGGTTCATTTGGTCAAAAGTCTGATTTAAGTCCAATGAGTCTTCATTAATTTTCTGTCTGGATGACATGTCTAATGCTGAATGTGAAGTGTTGATGTACCTAGTATTATCATATTGCTGTGTATATCTCTCCTTAGGTCTAGTAATATTTGTTTTATGAATCTGGGTGGTCCAGTGTTGGATATGTCTAGAGTTATTACATCCTCTTGCTGAACTGATCCATTTATCATTTGTGATGACATTCTTTGTCTTTTTTAAACCATTTTTCATTCAAAGTCTGTTTATTCCAAGGAAGTATAGCTATTTCTGCTCACTTTTGGTTTCTGTTCGTGTTGAATATTTTATCCACCTCTTTATTTTCAGTCTGTATGTGTCTTTATTAGTAAGGCAAGTTTCTTTTAGGCAGTATTTTTTAAATTCATTCCGCTGATCTGTATCTTTTAGATAGAAGACATAATCCATTTACATTCAAGGTTAATGTTGACGTGTAAGGCTTTGTTCCCACCATGTTGTTGTTTTCAAATACTTGTTTTTAAAATTCTTTTTGTCTTGGTGGTTTGATGAAATTCTGTCATGTTGCCATTTGATTCCTTTCTCTCTCCTCCTTTGTGTGGATGTCTTATAAGACATGTGAGTTTTATATTTCCATATATTTTCATGATAGTGACTATTGAGCTTTCATTTTTGTGTTTAATATTTCTTTCAGCATTTGCCGTAGGGCTGATCCAGTGGTGACAGATTTCTTCAGCTTTTGCTTGTCTTGTGAATGTCTTTATTACCCTCTCATTTATGAACTCTATTCTGTGAAGACATACAATTTTTTTGCTGACTTTTTTTCTTCCAGCACTTTGTAAATGCTATCTCATTCTCTCCTGGCTCATAAATTTTCTGCTCTAAAGCCCACTGTGAATCTGATGGAGTTTCCTTTATAGGTGATTAGATTCTTTTATCTTGCTAATTTTAAAATTATTTCTTTCACATTGGCTTTAGAAATTCTGAATATAATATGTCATGGTGAAATACTTTTTGAAATACATTTGCCTTGAGATCACTTGGTGTCTTATATCTTCATGTCTAACTCTCCTGCTAGGACTTGAGAAGTTTTTGTCTATTATTAACCTAAATTGATTTTCTAAACTTTTAATTTTTCTTTCTTGGGAATACAGATAATTTGCAAGCTTCATCATTTTATGTAGTTTCAAACATCTTAAAAACTTTGTTCATTATTTTTTATCTTTTTTTTTTAAAAATGCTGTCTGACTGCATTATTTCAAAAGGACTGTCTTAAGCTCTGAGATTCCTCTGCTTGGTTCAGTCTGTTTTTGAGGCTTTCAAATGTATTTTGTATTTTCTTCAATTAATTTTTGTTTACAGAATTTCTGCTTTTTTTTTTAACATCTCCATCTCCTTGGTACATTTCTCATTTATATCCTGAATTTTATGTCTGATTTCTTTATATTTGTTTTCAGATTTCTCTTGAATCTTACTGAGCTTCTTAAAATCACTATTTTGAATTTTTTATCTGACATTTTAAAGAATTATTTTTTATTGTTATCTATTGCTAGGCAATTATTGTGTTTCTTTAGTGGTGTGTTTCTTTCCTTACTTTTTCATGGTGTGTGTGTGTGTGTGTGTGTGTGTGTGTGTGGCCTTCCATTGATATCTATGTATTTAGTGTAGCAGTTGCTTATTCCAATTTTTTAAAATTGCTTTTGTAGAGGAGGAGAATTATTTCCTGAAGATTTATGTATGTTGTTGGTTGGGTAGGGTACTTCGGCTTTGATTCTGGGGGTACCTGAAGTAGTGTGACCTTTGTATGACTTCAGAAGTATACAGTATAATTGATATGTGATTTTCTCAGTGGCTTGGGGTACAATCATCAGTTGAGGTTGTGGTGAAGTTTTGCTTGGGACTTGGTTGACAACTGAGCCAATCTTGGGGCATTGGTAGTGGCTGCAGTGATGTGAATGTGCCTGTTTTTAGACCCCAGAGCAGTTTACACTTGCTTGGGTATTAGTGAGTCCAGGAAGGCTGATTTTGGGCCTCTAGGTGGCTTGCTTAGAAGCTAGTAGTGAGAACAGTGAACCAGGTTTGTGGGAAGGTTTTCAGGCCTCTAGGCATCTGGTGTGGTATGGCTGGTGGCAGTATTAGTGGTGGAGCAACCTACTGCAACCCAAGCAGTCCATGTTGGTATTGTTGGTAGTGCAATGGGTGGGGCATACTAGTCCCTAGTACCATAACTGCCTGTAACAGGGCAGTGCATATTGTTCTATGTGTGCTTGGAAAAGCTTGCTCTCTCCTTTTTCTCCCTTGACTGGGTGGCAGCTGTAGCCTGCATTACCTCAACCATGGCCTGAGGATGGTGTGCAGCCTAGTATTAAACTCTCAAAATGGCACTGTGGGCCTACAACAAGGGAGGGTGGAGCCCCATCAGGCAGATAGCATGGGCAAGAAGCTGTGGGGACTGGTTCCCCTTGCATCTCAGCCTCACAGCAGCCTGTTGCCGGGTAATGGGGTATTGTCCTAGACATGCATAGGAAAGACTGTTTTCACTTGTCCTCCTTGGCTGGTAAGTGGCTGCAGCAGTGCCAGCCAGAACTTGCCCCAAGGGCAGGGTGCAGCCCAGCATTAAACTTTTAAAATGTTGCCTTGGGCCTGGGACCAGAGAAGAGAGCCAGCCCCACCCCAGGCAAGCAGCATACGCAAGAAACTTTGGGGAGTGTGGTTCACTCATGTCTCAGTCTCACAGCATTCCATTGCAGGGTAGTGGGAATTGTCTTAGATATATGTGTAGAAGAGTTTATCTTTCTTAATCGTCTTGGCAGTTGCAGCCACATGAGCCTGAACTCAGCATGAGGACAGAGCACCTCTCAGGTTAGCAGTGTGCCAAAGAAGCTGTGGGAAATGCAGTCTTCTCATGCCTCAGTCTCAACAGCAGCCCACAGCAGAGCATAGAGACCCTCCCAGGGGTACATGGGAGCACTTGGTCTCTCCTTTCCTTCTTGGAGCAACACAGCAGCAGTAACTGTGTCTGTAGATCCCCAGTATTTAGGCTATCAAAATGGCACCCAGCTGAGTCTACTTTAGGTTTGGATAGCTTTGGGGATTCCATATTGGTTCCCTTTCTGGAATAATGTCTGTGTCCAGTCTTCAGGCAGCTCTGTGTGTAAAGCTTGAGGCCCTAGTAGGTCAAGGTTTCTCCTATAGCCAATGTTGTAAAAGCCTGGAACCCTGAGTGTTTCAAAGTGTGGAACCCTGAGTGTTTCTCTCTTACTGTTTTCCATGTCCAGGAGCCTCTCCCATCTTTCAGCTAGTTCCCAGCCAGGCAAGCTGCTTCAAACCCTCTCCTTCTGGTGCTTTCTTTCACTTTTTCAGTGAATCCTAGCATTCTCTGCTAAACAATCTGTTAAAAATGTGAGTGTCCACTTACTATTCTAATTCCTCTCTGTGGAGGAAGCACATACTACCTGCATCTCATAAGACATTTTGTTCCCCTCACATTTTAAAGGCTTTTCTATATATAAAATTGTGTTCTGTGAAGAGATGGACAATTTGAATATCTCTTGTTAAATTTAGATGCCTTCTATTTCTTTGTCTTGCCTTATTGTTCTAGATAAGACTTCTAGTACCATAGTGAGCTAGAGTGGTGAATGCGGGGCTTCTTGGTCCTTCCCCAGCTCTTAGAGGAAAGGATGCATCGTTTTCTCCATGCAGTATGGTATTAGCTGTGTGCAGGTCATAGAAAACCTTAATTATGTTGAGTTTCTTTCTGTGTTTAATTTCTGAGAGCCTTCATCCTGAAGAGAAGTTGAATTTTATCAAATGTTTTTTTCTGTATCTATTGAGATGATTATATGGTTTTAGTACTTCACTTTATTGATGTTGTATATCACATTTACTGATTTGCATATGTTAAACCATCCTTGTATTACTGGAATAACTACCAACAGCTCAGGATGTATTATCTTTTTATGTGCTGTTGGATTCAGTTTGCTAGTAATTTATTGAGGATTTTTGCATCTATATTTATCAGAAATATTGACCTGTAGTTTTTTTAGTTATGTCTTTGTGTGATTTTCGGTATCAGGACAATACTGGCTTCATGGACTGAGTTAAGAGTTACCTCCTCTTAATTTTTTTGAATAGTTTGAGAAGAATTGGTGTTAATACTTTATATCGGTCAGACAGCATGGGCAGGAAGAGAACTCAACAGTAAAGGGGAACTTTTATTATTGATTCAATGACATTGCTTGTTATTGGTCTCCTCAGGTTTTCTCTTTCTTTGTGACTCAGTATTGGTAGGTTGTATGGTCTAGGAATTTATCAATTTTCTGTAGGTTTTCTAATATTTTAGTGTATAGTTGATATGGTTTGGCTGTGTCCCTACCCAAAATCTCATCTTGAATTGTAATAATCCCCGATGTGTCAAGGGTCGGACCAGATGGAGATAATTGAATCATGGGGTGTTTCTCCATCCCGTTCTTGACATAGTGAGTTAGTTCTTACCAGATCTGATGGTTTTATAAGGGGCTTCCCCTTTGCTGGGCACTCATTCTTCCCCTTCCTACCACCATGGGAATAAGGATGTGTTTGCTTCCCCCTTCTGCCATGATTATAAGTTTTCTGAAGCCTCCCCCAGCCCTGTGAAATTGTGAGTCAATTAAACCTCTTTCCTTTATAAATTAGTCTCAGGCAGTTCTTTACAGCAGCGTGATAATGGACTAATACAGTAAATTGGTACCTGTAGAGTGGGGTGTCACTACAAGGACACCCAAAAATGTGCAAGTGACTTTAGAACTGGGTAACAGGCAGAAGTTGGAGCAGTTTGGAGGACTCAGAAGAAGACAGGAAAATGTGGGAAAGTGTGGAACTTCCTAGAGACTTGGCAGGCTCCAGAAGACAGAAAGATGTGGGAAAGTTTGGAACTTCCTAGAGATTTGTTGAATGGCTTTGACCAACATGCTGATAGTGATATGGACAATGAAGTCCAGGCTGAGGTGGTCTCCAGATGGAGATGAGAAACTTGTTGAGAACTGGAGTAAAGTTGACTCTTGCTATGTTTTAGCAAACAGACTAGAAGCATTTTGCCCCTGCCCTAGAGATCTGTGGAACCTTGAACTTGAGAGAGATGATTTAGGATACCTGGCAGAAGAAATTTCTAAACAGCAAACAATCACGATGTGATTTGGGTGCTGTTAAAAACATTCAGTTTTATGTATTCACAAATATATGGTTTGGAATTGGAACTTATGTTAAAAGGGAAGCAGAGCATAAAAGTTCTGAAAATTTGCAGGCTGACAATGTGATAGAAAGAGAAGCCCATTTTCTGGGAAGAATTCAAGCTGGCTGCAGAAATTTACATAAGTAATGAAGAACCAAGTGTTAATATCTAAGACAATGGGGGAAAAGGTCTCCAGGGCATATCAGAAGTCTTCATGGCAGCCAGTCCCATCACAGGCCCAGAGGCCAAGGAGGAGATAATCATTTACTCCTAGCTGCTTTGCTCAGGCTTGCTGCTTTGTGCAGTCTCAGGACTTGGTGCCTTGTGTCCCAGCCATTTCTAAAAGGGGCCAAGGCACAGATCTGACCATGGCTTCAGAGGGTACAAGCTCCAAGCCTTGACAGCTTCCACATGGTGTTGAGCCTGCAGGTAAACAGAAGTAAAGAATTGAGGTTTTGGAACCTCTGCCTAGATTTCAGAGGATGTATGGAAATGCCTGGATGTCCAGGCACACGTTTGCTGCAGGGGCAGAGCCCTCATGAAGAACCTCTGCTAAGGCAGTGTGGAGAACCCACACAGAGTCCCCACTGGAGCACTGCCTAATGGAGCTGTGAGAAGAGGGTCACCATCCTCGACTCCAGGGTGATAGATCCACCGACAGTTTGCACAGTGCACCTGGAAAAGCCACAGAGACTCAAAACCAGCCTGTGAAAGCACCAGGAATGGGGCTGTGCCCTGCAATGCAACAGGGGTAGAGCTGCCCAAGTTCATGTGAGGCTTCCTCTTGTATCAGCATGACCTAGATGTGAGACATGAAGTCAAAGGAGATTATTTTGGGGCTTTAAAGTTTAGTGACTGCCTGGGGCCTCTAAACCCTTTGTTTTGGCCAGTTTCTCCCATTTGGAATGGATGTACTTACCCAATGCCTGTACGCATTGTATCTAGGAAGTAACTAACTTGGTTTTGATTTTACAGGTTCGTAAGTGGAAGGGACTTGCTTTGTCTCAGGTGAGACTTTGCACTAGACTTTTGAGTTAATACTAAAATGAGTTAATACTTTGGGGACTGTTGGAAGACATGATTGTGTTTTGAATTGTGAGGACATGAGATTTGGGAGGGCACAGTGGTGGAATGTTATGGTTTGGCTGTGTCCCCACCCAAAATTTCATCTTGAATTGCAATAATCCCACGTATCAAGAGGCAACTACATGGAGATAATTGAATCATGGGGGTGGTTCTCCCCATCCTGTTCTTGTGATAGTTAGTGGGTTCTCACAAAATCTGATGATTTTATAACAGGCTTCTCCCTTTGCTGGGAACTCATTCTTCCCCATTCTATTGCCATGAGAAGAAGGTAGGTTTCTTGGTTGTTTTTGTTTTTTTTTACTTCCCCTTCTACCATGATTTGCTTCCCCTTCTGCCATGATTTGTAAATTTCCTGAGGCCTCTGCAGCCCTGCATAACTGTGAGTCAATGGAATATTTTTTCATTATGAATTACTCATTCTCAGGCAATTCTTTCTAGCAGCATGAAAATGGACTAGTACAGTAGTTTCAATTGTCTCTAATGACCTATTTTATTTTCATACTATTATTTTTCATGTCTTTGTTTTTATTTTTTGTTTCTAATTTTATTTGGGTTTTCTCTCTTTTGTTATTGCTTATTGCTGTTAGGAGTTCATCAATTTATTTTTTATTTTTGAAACAACTTTTTAATTCTTCTATCCTTTACATTGTTTATTTAGTCCTAGTTTTGTTTGCTTCTGCTCTGACCTTTATTATTTCTACCTTCTACTGATTTTGAGTTTGGATTATTTTATTCTCATTCCTTAAGTTTCATTATTAAGTTGAAATATTTGAAATGTTTCCACTTTTTGGATGTAGGTGTATACTCATATAAACTTCCTTCTTCATATTTATTTTCTATGTCACATATTTCTTGCTGTGACTTTAATTTGTTTCAAGATTTTTTTTTCTTAATTTCTTTTATTTTCCCAATGATTATTTGGGAACATGTTGTTTAATTTTTGTAGTTTCCAAATTTTTTCTTTTTTGATTTCTTTTTTACTTTCAGTATGTTCTGGGAATATACTTGGTATGATTTTTATTTTTAACACTTTGTTGAAATCTTGTTTTATGGCCTCACATATGATCTTTTCTGGAGACTGTTCAATGAGCTAATGAGAAGTATGTGTATTCTGTAGATGTTGTATGAAATGTTCTGTAAATGTTTGTTATGTTCATTTCATCTATAGTGCTGATTAATCCTAGTGAGTCTCTGCTATTTTCTGTCTATATAGTCTTTCGAATGATATGTCAGGTGTTAAAGTCCCAACTATTATTGTATTGGGATGTATCTCTTTCTCTAATTATATTTGCTTTATATATCTGGGTATTTCAGTGTTGGGGTATACATATTTACAATTGTTATATTCTCTTGCTGAGTTGATCTCTTTATAATTATATAACATTCTTCGTGTCTTTTAGATATTTTTTGACTTAATATTTATTTTGTTTGGTGTAACTACCTTGGCACACTTCTGGTTACAATTTGCATGGAATATTCTTTTATTTCTCCTTTCCACTTTCAGTCCATATGTGTCTTTACAGGTGAAATAAGTTTCTTGTAGGCAACATGTAGTTGAGTCTTTTTATGTTTTCAATCCATTCAGCCAGTTTATGTGTTTTAATTGGGGATTTAAACTGTTTTACATTCAAGGCCATTATTGATAGGTGATGTCTTACTCCTGCAATTTTACTAATGGTTTTCAAATTCTTTTGGATATCCTTGGTTTATTTCTCTCTCTCTTTTTATTGTTTATGTTACAATGTAGTTGACTTTGTGCTGATAGCATTTGTCTCCATTTTGTTTCTCATTTGTGGATCTGCTCTACAAGTAAGTTTTACACATTTTTGTGTTTTCATGATGATAGATACCGTACTTTTGCCTATAGATGTACAAGTTTCTTAAATATTTTCTCTCTGGACTTGTCTGATGGTGATAATTTTTCAAAGTTTTTGCCTGTCTGGGAAAGAATTTATTTCTTCTTCATTTCTGGAAGGATAGCAAGGGTAGGTATAGTGTTATTGATTGGTAAGTTTTATTCTTTTGTGTTTTTTTTTTTTGAATATATTCCATTATCTTTTATACTTGGATAGTTGGCCTTGATATACTTGGATATTTGGTCCAACTCAAATCTCATGTTGAATGTAATCCCCAATGTTGTAGGTAGGGCCTGGGGGGAAGGATTGGGTCATGGTGGCATATCCCTCATGAATGGCTTATTTCTGTCTTCATAATAGTGATTTTATGAGATCTTGTATTTAGAAATATGTGACAGCTACCCACTCCCTCTTGCTCCTGCTTTTTGCCATGTAGTGTTCCTTCTCCTGATTCACCTTCTGCCATGAATAAAAGCTTCCTGAGGCCTCCCTAGAAGTCAAATAGATGCTGGTGCCATGCTTCCTGTATAGCTTGCAGAGCCATGAGCCCAATTAAACTTTGTTATTTATATATTACCCAGTATCAGACTTTTTTAAATAGCAATGCACAAATGGCCTAACACAGAAAATTGGTATTAAAGGTTGAAGCATTACTATAGAGAAATCTGCAAATATGGAAGTAGCTTTGGAATTTGGTTATAGGCAGAGATTGGATGAGTTTGGAGTGCTCAGAAGAAGACAAGCAGATGAGGGAAAGTTTGGAACTTCTTAGAAACTGGTTAAATGGTTGTGACTAAATGCTGATAGTGAAATGGACAGTGAAGTCTAGGCTGCCAAGGTCTTAGATGGAAATGAGGAGCTTACTGGGAACTGGAGAAGCGTCACCCATGTTATGCCTTAGTCAAGAGCTTGGCTGCATTGTATTCATGCGCTAGCAGTATGTGGAAGATTCAACTTCAATATGATGACAGAGTATCTGGTGGAAGAAATTTCAAAGCAGTAAAGCATTAAAGATGTGGCCTGGCTGCTTCTAACAGCATATTCTCAGTTGTGGGAGAAATACATGACTTAAAGTTAGAATTCATATTTAAACAGGAAGCAGAGTATAAAAGTTTGTACAATTTGCAGGGTAGTCATATAGCAAAGAAAGAAAAATGCTTTCGTTTTGGGAGAGGAATTTAAGCAGGCTGTGAAACAACCACTTGCTATAGGTATTTGAATAACTAAAAGGGAGGCAAGTGTTGATATTCAAGACAATGGAAAAAGAATTTTAAGAAATTTCAGAGAACTTCATGGCAACTACTCCCCATCACCATCCCAGAGGTCTAAGAGGAAAGAATGATTTCATAGGGCAGGCCAAGGGCTCTACTACACTGCACAGCTTCAGGACACTGCTTCCTACATCCTATCCACTCCAGCTTAAGCCAGGGGCCAAAGGGGCCCAGGGAGAGCTTGAACTGCCACTTTGGAGAATGCAAGTCTTAAGTCTTGGTAGCTTTCATGTGATATTACACCAGCAGGCATTCAGAGTGCAACAGTGAAGGCCTGACAGTCTCTACTTAGATTTCAGAGGATACATAAGAAAGACTGGGTGCCCAGGCAGAAGCCTGCTGCCAGGGCACAGCCCTCACAGCAAATCTCTGTGAGGACAGTGCCAAAGGAAAATGTGTCGTTGGATACTCCACACAGAGTCCGCACTGGGGCCCTGCCTAATGGAGCTGTGGGAAGGATCCTGCCACATTCCAGTGCCTGGAATGGTAGATCCACTGACAGCTTGCAAACTTAGTGTGAAAAAGCTACAAGGACAGAGCTGCTCAAAACCTTGGAGCCCACTCCCTTGCACCAGTGTTCCCTGGATGCAAGATATGGAGTCAAAGGAGATTACTTTGGAGCTTTCAGATTTAACAACTCTCTTTCTTGGTTTCAGACACGCATGGGACCCATTGCCCCTTTCTTTTGGCCAGTTTCTCTATTTGGAATGGGTATGTTTACCTAATGCCTGCATCTCCATTGCATTTTTGAATTCTTTTTTTTTTTTTAAATTTTACAGGCTCATAAGTGAAAGGGGGTGAATCTCAGATGAGACTTTGGACTTGGACCTGGAACATTTAAGTTAATACTAGAATGAGTTAGGACTTTGTGGAACTATTTGAAAGAGATGATTGTATTTTGCAATGGGAGAGAAACATGATATTTGAGGGACCAGGGGCAGAATAATATAGTTGGATATTGGTTCTTACCCAAATCTCATGTTAAAATATTATCCCCAATGTTGGACTTGTGCTATGGTGGCAGGTGATTGGATTATGGAAGCAGATTCTCCATGAATGTTTTAGTGCTGTCCTTGTAATAGTGAGTGGGTTCTCACTAGACATGTTCTTTTCCCCCATCTTGCTAATGCTTTTGCCATGTGATATGCCCTATCTTGCTTTACTTTCGCCATGAGTAAAAACTCCCTAAGGCTTCTCAAGAAGCTCAGCAGATACCAGTGTCATACTTTCTGTACAGCCTGAAGAACTGTGAGCCAATTAAACCTCTTTTTATATAAGTTACACAGTTCTCTGGTATTTCTTTTTAGTGATGCAAGAATGGCCTAACACAAGCCTATTGGGTTTCTGGTGATAAATTCACTGTTTGTCTGATGGAGATTTCCTTATATGTTACTTGACACTTTGCTCTTGCTGTTTTTAGGAGTCTGCTTTTTACTTTTGATAGTTTATCTATAATGCATCTTGGAGAAGACTTTTTAGGTTGAATATATTTTGGGGATTGTTGAGCTTCCTATATCTGGATGCCTATATCTCTTACAAGAGTTGGGAAGTTTTCAGCTATTATTTTGTTAAATAGTTTTTCTATTCCTTTGCTATTCTCTTCTCTTTCTGGACCTCAAGAAAGTATTTCACCACTTTATGGTATCCCATATGTCACATAGGCTTTTATTCTTCTTTTTTCTTCTTTTTAAAAATTATCTGACAGGGTTATTTCAAAAGATCTGTCTTTCATGTTCAAAAATTCTTCAGTTCTTGTCTTTTGTTGAAGCTCTTGATTGTATTTTTATTTCATTCATGAAATTCTTTAGTAACAGGGATTCTAGTTTTTTTGTTTATGGTATTTTTGGCATTTTTATTCAGATCAGGAATTTTTTTCCTATTTATATTGTTCATGTGTGTTCTTTTACTTAATTGAACTGTATGAAGACTATTATTTTGACTTGTTTTTGAGGAATTTCATAATTTTCTTTTATTTGAAACCTATTCATGGGAATTATTGTGTTCCTTTGCAGGTGTCATGTTTTCTTGCTTTTTAAATGTTTCTTGTGTCTTTATGTTGATATCTGCACATCTGGTATAATAGTTGTTCCTTTCAATTTTATGGATTATCTTTTTCCTAAAGATATATCTATAGTCTTGGTTGGGTAGGATTCTTTTGGCTCTGATTTTGGGTGAGCACCGAATCATAGTCTTCATATGATTTATTTGGACTGAGGTACAGTTGTTAGTGGGGGCTACGACAAAGCTTTGTTTGGTACAGGCATGCCAAGCAGAATGGTTCTGGGTTACTAGTAGCGGTGACAATAGGCCAGGCACTCCAATCCTCAATCCCTAGGGCTGTGTATGTGGGATACCATCCATGGTGGTGATATGTGTACATAAGCCTGTCCTAAGTATCCAGGATGGTGCGTGGGGGTGTGGTGAGTCATTTCCCAGGTCACTGGACACTGTGGGGGCACTCAGTTTCTGTACCAACTGTGGCAGGTGGACAGGGCCTGCCCTCAGGCCCCTCATTGTAGGGTACCAGCAGTGGTAGACAGAATGGGATAACCCTCAGCCCCTTGATAACATATGTAGGCATTATTAGTGGCAATGGGAGGAGGGAAGAGCCTGTTCTCAGGTTTCCTGATGGTTTGCATGTGTGCCGAATATGATAGGCAGAGCATGTATTGCTGTAGTCCTTCATACAACATGCTCATGTGCCAAGGCAGTAGCAGTGAGTGGGACAGGCTTGTCCTTAGCCCCACAATGGCATGCCTGGGTGCCAGTGGTGGTGAGTGAGGTAGGCCTTTCCTTGGGCCTCAGTAAATGCATCAATGGCTCAGTCTTCAGGTTCCCTGAATATGCATGCAGATGTGTAGTGGCCCAGCTGCTGGAAGGGATAGGATTGCTGCTATTAGCAATAACCCGACACAGGCAGCTGTAAGGCTATGGGAAGTGCAAGTTTTGGCTCCTGTTGTCCTGTGGGAGGACTTTGTAGTACATTCCACTGCCTGTTCCCTGGAATATTGGACACTGTGTGGGCTAGACTGCTGAGTAACCACCCACACAGCTGGGTCCAGCTAGTGTTGTATTGCTGTAGACCTCTGATTGAACATAGGGAAATATCAACAGGGTTCCAGGGATGTGGAGATGCAGGAGATGTTAGGTTCCAGGGCAGGATGTAGTCTGGCGGGGGCTGGGCTCTCAGAATCATACGATGTTCCAGCTACTTGAATCTCAGTGTGTTTGTGGGACCCCAACATAAGCTCTTTCTGGACAAATGCCATGATGTGCACACCAGGCATCTTCCTAAATGGTTCTCAGGACCCAAGTAGGTCAAGTTTTTTTTCTGTGGCTAAGATTCTAGGAGTCCACATTGAGAATGTGGACCACTGGGTATCTCTCTTCTTTTCCTTGCAAAAAGGGAGTTCCTCCCTGACTCTGAGTCAATTCAGGCCAGCTACTTTGCTTTTTTTGCTTTTATGCCTCATAGGTTACCTGTCACTTCTATATGGAATTCCAGTGTTCCAAAGCTCTTGTCAACATGTGGTTATCTACTTGTTGTTTGAGTCCATCACTGTGGAAAAAGTGAGCTCTGACACCTTCAGCCAGCCATCTTGAAGGCTGCTTTTTAAAATTGATACATAGTAATTGCACATATTTTGAGAATTGTCCTTTCATGTAATTTGCCCACTTTTCCACGGATTTATTTGGTTTTTGCTTGTTGATTTAAGTTTCATATAGATTTTGGACACTAGGCCTTTGTTGGATGCATAGTTTGCAGATATCTCCTCTCATTCTGCAGGTTGTCTGTTTGCTCTATTGATAGTTTATTTTGCCGTGCAGAAGCTCTTTAGTTTAATTAGGTCTCCCTTGTCTATTTTTGTTTTTTTTGCAATTGGTTTTGAGGATTTAGCCAAAAATTCTTTGCGAAGGCCTATGTTGAGAAGAGTATTTGCAGGTCATCTTACAGGATTTTTATAGTTTGAGATCTTAAGTTTAAATTATTATTATTTTTTTTTGTATATAGTGAAAAGTTGGGGGTGGAGTCCAACATTGATCTGCCTATTGCTAGCCAGCTATCCCAGCATCATTTATTAAATAGGGAGACCTTTCCCCATTGCTTGTTTTTGTAAGCATTGTTGAAGTTCAGATGGTTGTTGGTGTATGGACTTAATTCTCAGTTTTATATTCTGTTTCTAGTGGTTTGTGTGTCTGGTTTTGTAGAGTACCAAGCTATTTTGGTTAATGTGGCATTGTAGTATTGTTTGAAGTCAAGTAGTGTGATTCTTCTAGCTTTGTTTTTTGCTTACAGTTGCTTTGGCTATTCAGGCATTTTTTTTTGGCTCCATATATCTTTTAGAGTAATTTTTTCTAATTCTCTGAAGAATTATATTGGTAGTTTGATAGGAATAGCATCAAATCTGTAAATTGCTTTAGGCTTTTTGGCCATTTTTATAATGTTGATTCTTCCAGTTTGTGAGCATTGAATGTTTTTCCACTTCTTTGAGTCATTTCTGATTTCCTACAATAGTGTTTTGTGGTTCTTTTTCTGGACATCCTTTACCTTCTTGGTTAGCTGTATAGCTTATTTTCTTGGTTTTGTATGTATACTCAGCTCTGGGATTGCTGGATCATATGATAGATCTACTTTTAGTGTTTTGAGGAACTTGCATACTATTTTCCATAGTTGTTTACTAGTGTACATTTCTACTAACAGTTATCTGTGTTCCCCTTTCTCCATATTCTCACTGGCATTTGTTATTTTTTGTCTTTTTCATAATAACTATTTTAACTAGGGTGAGTTGATATGTCATCATGAGTTAAATGTTATTCGCCTTATGATTAGTGATGTTGAGCACTTTTTGTATATCTATTTGCTATTTCTATGTCTTTTTTTGAGAAACATCTGTTCATATCATTTGCATATTTTAAAATTGGATTACTTATATTTTTTACTATTGTGTTCTTTGAGTTTCTTATATATTCCAGTTAATCTCTTATTAGAGGAATAGTCTGCACATATTTTCTTCTATTTTGTAGGTTGACTCTTTGCTCTATTGACTGTTTGCTTTGCTTTGCAGAAGATTTATTTTTTTAGCTTAATATAACCTCATTTGTCTATTTTTTCTTTTTTTTCTGTGAGTCTGTGATCTTGCTCAAAAAAATCTTTCTCAGGTCAAGGTCTTGAAGTGTTTCCCCAATGTTTTTGTCTTATAATTTTATACTTTCACATACTCTGTTCATTTACTCTGTTCACATACACTGTTAATTTATTTTGACTTTATTTTTTTTTGTGTGTATATGGTTAGGGATGGGGTTTAGTTTTAGCCACTGTGAAAGCAAGTTTGAAGATTTCTCAAATAAATTAAAATGGAGCTGCCATTCAACCCAGCAATTCCATTACCAGGTATGTACTAAAAGAAAATAAGCCATTCTACCAGAGAGACACATGAAGTTATATGTTTATTGCTACATAAGTCAAAATAACAAAAACATGAAATCAACTTAGGTACCCATAAATGGTAGATTAGATAAATATAATGCGGGACATATACATTATGGAGTAATGGAGTACTATGCTAGGATAACTGGATGTCCATATACAGAAAAATGATATCATGTGCTTTCCAATAACATGGATGGAGCTGCAGGCTATAGTCCTAAGTGAATTAACAGAGGAAAAGAAAACCAAATGTTACATGTTCTCACTTATAAGTGGGAGGTAAGCATTGAGCACATGTGGATATCCAGTAATACTAGCACCTTTTATTGAAGAGATCGTTCTTTTCCTAGAGACAGTTCTTGACAACTTTGTCTAAAGTCATTCATCTGTATATACATAGATTTATTCTGGTGTTCTGTATTCTGTCTTTTCTGTTTCTTTGTCTGTTTTTATGTTAGTACTATGGTGTTTTAGTTGCCATAGCTTGTAGTGTATTTTAAAGTTAGATTATGTGATGCTTCCGGCTTTCTTCTTTTGCACAGGATTTCTTTACCTATTTGGTGTGTTTTGTGGTTCCATATGAATTTTTGAATTTTTTTTTTCTATTTATGTAAAGAATGTCATTGGTATTTTAATAGGAATTACATTGGATTTGTAGATTTCTTTGGGTTTTATGCTAATTATTACAATGTTAATACTTTAATCCCTAAATATGTGATGTCTTTCCATTTTTTTTACCACCTGAATTAATTTTGTCAGTTTTTTATAGTTTTTTTTTTTCTAAAAAATCATTTTCACTTTCTTTGTTCAGTTAATTGCTTTTCTTAATTTTTCCCCCAATTCTTTGCTACTTATATAGAAACACTACTAATTTTGCATGTTAACTTGGTATCCTGCAAATTTACTGAAGTTTTAAATCAACTCTAACAGGTTTTTCTGGGGGAAATTTTTATGGTTTTCTGTATGTAAGATAATGTCATCTGTAAACAGGTAAAATTTGACTCTGTCTTTCCAATCTGGATATCCTTTATGTCTTTCTCTTGTCTAATTGCTCTGGTTAGGAGTTCCAGCACCACATTGAGTAAGAGTGGTAAGAATAGTCATCTTTGTCTTCTTCTAATTCTTGTTTGTTTATTATTATTATTATTATACTTTAAGTTCTGGGGTACATGTGCAGAATGTGCAGGTTTGTTACATAGGTATACACGTGCCATGGTCATTTGCTGCACCCATCAACACATCATCTACATTAGGTATTTCTCCTAATGCTATCTCTCCCCTAGCCCTCCATTCCCCAACAAGCTCCTGTGTGTGATGTTCCCCTCCCTGTGTCCATGTGTTCTCATTGCTCACCTTCCACTTTTGAGTAAGAACTTGCAATGTTTGGTTTTCTGTTAGTTTGCTGAGAATGATGGTTTCCAGCTTCATCCTTGGCCTTGCAAAGTACATGAACTCATTCTTTTTTATGGCTGCATAGTATTCCATGGTGTATATGTGCCACATTTTCTTATTTAGCTATCATTGATGGGCATTTGGGTTGGTTCCAAGTCTTTGCTATTGTGAACAGTGCCACAGTAAATATATGTGTGAATGTGTCTTTACAGTAGAATGATTTATAATCCTTTGGGTATATACTCAGTAATGGAATTGCTGGGTCAAATTACCAAGGATCTAGTTCTAGATCCTTGAGGAATCACCACACTGTCTTTTTGTGTAAAAGCATTCGTATTTGTTCACATCCTCTCCAGCATCTATTGTTTCCTGACTTTTTAATGATTCGTCATTCTAACTGGCATGAGATGGAATCTCAATGTGGTTTTGATTTGCATTTCTCTAATGACCAGTGATGATGAGCTTTTTCTCATATGTTTGTTGGCTGCAGAAATGTCTTCTTTTGAGAAGTGTCTGTTCATATTCTTTGTCAACTTTTTGATGGGGTTGTTTTTTCTTTGTGAGTTTGTTTATGTTTTTGTAGATTCTGGATATTAGCCCTTTATCAGATGGATAGATTGCAACAATTTTCTCCCATTTTGTAGGTTGCCTGTTAACACTGATGATCGTTGTTGTTGTTTTTTTTTTTTTCTGTGCAGACTCTTTATTTTAATTAGATCTCATTTGTCAATTTTTGCTTTTGTTGCCATTGATTTTGGTGTTTTAGTCATGAAGTCTTTGCCCATGCCTATGTCCTGAATGGTATTGCCTAGGTTTTCTCTCTAGGGTTTTTATGGATTTAGGTCTTATGCTTCAATCTTTAATCCATCTGGAGTTAGTTTTTGTATAAGGTGTAAGGAAAGTGTCCAGTTTCAGTTTTCTGCATATGGCAAGCCAGTTTTCCCAACACCATTTATTAAATAGGGAATCCATTCCCCATTGCTTGTTTTTGTCATGTTTATCAAACATCAGTTGGTTGTAGATAGATGTGTGGTGTTATTTCTCGTGGCCATTGTTCTGTTCCATTGGTCTATATCTATAGATATAGATATAGAGATATAGATGTAGATATAGATATATAGATATAGATATGTTTTGGTTCCAGTACTATGCTATTTTGGTTACTGTAACCTTGTAATATAGTTTGAAGTCAGGTAGCATGATGCCTCCAGCTCTGTTCTTTTTGCTTAGGATGTTCTTGGCTACGTGGGCTCTGTTTTTGGTTCCATTTGAAATTTAAAGTAGTTTTTTCCTAATTCTGTAAAGAAAGTCAATGGTAGCTTGATGGGGATAGCAATGAATCTATAAATTACTTTGGGCAGTATGGCCATTTTCATGATATTAACTCTTCCTATTCATGAGCATGTAATGTTTTTTCATTTGTTTGTGTCCTCCCTTATTTCCTTGAGCAGTGGTTTATAGTTCTCTTTGAAGAGGTCCTTCACTTCCCTTGTAAATTGTATTCCTAGATATTTTATTCTCTTTGTAGCAATTGTGAATGGGAGTTCACTTATGATTTGGCTCTCTGTCTGTTACTGGTATACAGGAATGCTTGTGATTTTTGCACATTGATTTTGTATCCTGAGACTTTGCTGAAGTTGCTTATCAGTTTAAGGAGATTCAGGGCTGAGATGATGGGGTCTTCTAAATATACAATAATGTTGTCTGCAAATAGAATTTTACTTCCTCTTTTCCTAATTGAATACCCTTTATTTCCTTTTCTTGCCTGATTGCTCTGACTGGAACGTCCCATACTATATTGTATAGGAATGGTGAGAGAGGGCATGCTTGTCTAGTGCCAGTTTTCAAAGAGAATGCTTCCAGTTTTTGCCCATTCAGTATGATATTGGCTGTGGGTTTGTCATAAATAGCTTTTATTATTTTGAGATACATTCCATCAATACCTAGTTTATAGAGAGTTTTTATCATAAAGGGCTGTTGAATTCTCTGCATCTATTGAGATGATCATGCGCTTTTTGTGTTTGGTTCTGTTTATGTGATGGATTATGTTTATACATCTGCATGTTGAACCAGCCTTGCATCCCTGGGATGAAGCCTACTTTATCGTGATGGATAAGCTTTCTGATGTGTTGTTGGATTCAGTTTGCCAGTATTTTATTGAAGATTTTTGCTTCGATGTCCATCATCAATATTGGCTCAAATTTTCTTTTTTTGTTGTGTCTCTGCCAGGTTTTGTATCAGGATGATGTTGGTCTCATAAAATGAGTTAGGGAGGATTCCCTCTTTTTGTATTGTTTGGAATAGTTTCAGAGAGAATGGTACCAACTCCTCTCTGTATGTCTGGAAGAATTCGGCTGTGAACATGTCTGGACCTGGACTTTTTTTGGTTGGTAGGCCATTAATTGCTGCCTTAACTTTAGATCTTGTTATTGGTCTATCCAGGGATTGAATCTCTTCCTGGTTTAGTGTTGGGAGTGTGTAAGTGTCCAGAAATTTATCCATTTCTTACATATTTACTGGTTTATGTGCTTAGAGTTGTGTGTAGTAATCTCTGATGGTAGTTTTTATTTCTGTGGAATCGGTGGTGATGTCCCCTTTATCATTTTTTATTGCAATTATTTGATTCTTTTCTCTTTTCTTTGTTATTAGTCTGGCTAGTGGTCTGTCTATATTGTTGATCTTTTCAAAAAATCAGCTCCTAGATTTATTGATTTTTTGAGGGTTTTTTGTGTCTCTATGTCCTTCAGTTCTAATCTTAGTTATTTCTTGTCTTCTGCTAGCTTTTGAATTTGTCTAATCTTGCTCCTCTAGCTCTTTCAATTTTGATGATGTGGTGTTGATTTTATATCTTTCCTTGCTTCTCATGTGGGCATTTATTGCTATACATTTCCCTCTATTCACTGCTTTAAATGTGTCTAAGAGATTCTGGTACGTTGTGTCTTCATTCTCACTGGTTTCAAAGAACATCTTTATTTCTGCCTTCATTTCATTGTTCATCTAGTCATCATGCAGGAGCAAGTTGTTCAGTTTCCATGTAGTTGTGCAATTTTGAGTGTCTTAATCCTGAATTCTAATTTGATTGCCCTGTGGTCTGAGAGACTGTTTGTTATGATTTCCGTTCTTTGGCATTTGCTGAGGAGTGATTTACTTCCAATTATGTGGTCAATTTTAGAGTAGGTGCGATGTGGTGCTGAGAAGAATGTACATTCTGTGGATTTGGGGTGGAGAGTTCTGTAGATGTCTATTAAGTCTGCTTGGTCCCAATCTGTATTCGTATCCTGGATATTCTTGTTGATTTTCTGTCTCGTTGATCTGTCTAATATTGACAGTGGAGTGTTAAGGTCTCCCACTATTATTGCATGGGAGTCTAAGTTTCTTTGTAGGTCATTAAGAACTTGCTTTGTGTATCTGGGTGCTCCTGTATTGGGTGTATGTATGTTAAAGATAGTTTACTCTTCTTGTTGCATTGATCCTTTTACCATTATGTAATGCCCTTCTTTGTCTCTTTTGATCTTTGTTGGTTTAACGTCTGTTTTATCAGAGACTAAGATTGCAATCCCTGCTTTGTTTGCTCTCCATTTGCTGGGTAAATGTTTTTCATCCCTTTACTTTGGTCTGTGTGTTTTTTTGCACTTGACATGGGACTCCTGAATACAGTGCACCAATGGGTCTTGATTTTTTATCCCGTTTGACAGTCTGTGTCTTTTGATTGGGTCATTTAGCCAGTTACATTTAATGTTAGTATTCTTTTTTTTTTTTTTTTTTTTATTGCATTTTAGGTTTGGGGGTACATGTGAAGAACATGGAAGATTGTTGCATAGGTACACACATGGCAGTGTGATTTGCTGCCTTCCTCCCCATCACCTATATCTGGCATCTCTCCCCATGCTATCCCTCCCCCAACTCCCCACCCCCCCGCTATCCCTCCCCTTTCTCCCCCCGACAGACCCCAGTGTGTGATACTCCCCCTCCCTGTGTCCATGTGTTCGCATTGTTCAACACCCGCCTATGAGTGAGAACATGCGGTGTTTGATTTTCTGTTCTTGTGTCAGTTTGCTGAGAATGATGGTTTCCAGGTTCATCCATGTCCCTAAAAAGGACGCGAACTCATCGTTTTTGATGGCTGCATAATATTCCATGGTGTATATGTGCCACATTTTCCCTGTCCAGTCTATCATCGATGGGCATTTGGGTTGGTTCCAGGTCTTTGCTATTGTAAACTGTGCTGCAATGAACATTCGTGTGCATGTGTCCTTATAGTAGAACGATTTATAGTCTTTTGGATATATACCCAGTAATGGGAATGTTAGTATTCTTATGTGTGAACTTGATGCTGCGATTTTGTTGCTGTCTGGTTGTTTTGCTCGTTAGTTGACACAGTGTCTTTACCATGTGATATTTTTTTCAGTGCCTAATACTGGTTGTTCCTTTCCATGTTTAGTGCTTTTTTCAGGAGCTCTTTTAAGGGAGGTCTGGTGGCGATGAAATCTCTCAGCAATCGGTTGTCTGTAAAGGATTTTATTTCTCCTTCACTTATGAAGCTTAGTTTGGCTGGATATGAAATTCTGGGTTTAAAGTTCTTTTCTTTAAGTATATTGAATATTGTCTCCCACTGTTTTCTGGCTGGTAGGGTTTCTGCCCAGAGATCTGCTGTGAGTCTGTTGGGATTCCCTTTGTGGATGACCTGACCTTTGTCTCTGGCTGCCCTTAGCATTTTTTTCTTTATTTTAACCCTGGTGATTCTAACGATTATGTGCCTTGGGGTTGCTCTCTTGAGGAATATCTTTGGGGTGTTTTCTGTATTTCCTGGATTTGAATATTGGCATGTCGTGCTAGGTGGGGGAAGTTCTACTGGATAATACCCCCAAGAGTGTTTTGCAGCTTGGAATCATTCTCTCCATCACATTCAGATACACTGATCAAGCATAGATTATGTATTTTCACATAATCCCATATTTCTCAGAGGTTTTGTTCATTTCTTTTCACTCTTTTTTCTCTAATCTTGCTTTTTATTTTATTTCATTGAGTTGATCTTTAATCTCTGATATCCTTTCCTCTGCTTGATTGATTCAGTTATTAAAACTTGTGTATGCTTTGCAAAGTTCTCTTGCTGTGTTTTCCAGCTCCATTAAATCGTTTATGTTCTTCTCTAAGCTGATTATTCTAGTTAGCATTTCGTCTAACCTTTTTCAACCTTTTCAGTTTCTTTACATTGGGTTAGAACATGTTCCTTTAGCTCAGACAAGTTTGTTATTACACACCTTCTGAAGCCTGCTTCTGTCAGTTCATCAGACTCATTCTACATCCTGTTTTCTTCCCTTGCTGGTGAGGAACTCTGATCCCTTGGAGGAGGAGAGGCATTCTGGCCTTTGATGATTTCATCCTTTTTGCGCTGGTTTCTTCCCATCTTCTTGGATTTATCTACCTTTGATCTTTGAAGTTGGTGACTTCAGTTTGGGTCTCTGAGTGGACGTCCTTTCTGTTGACGTTGAAGCTATTTCTTTTTGTTCTTTAGTTTTCCTTCTAACAGTCAGGCCCCTCTTCTGTAGGACTGCTGTAAGTTCACTCCAGACTTTGCTTGCCTGAGAATCACCCATGGGGACTGCAGATCAGCAAGGATTGCTGCCTGATGTTTCCTGGTTTCTTCTTCCCAGAAGGGTAACTGCCACGTGTCAGCCAGAGCTTTCCTGTGTGAGGTGTCCTTTTGGTTATACCAGGGTCAGGTAGCTGCTTGAGGAGGCAGTCTGTCCCTTGTCTTCCTGTAGAGATGCTGCTGGGCTGCCATGGGCTCAGTCCAGCTGCTCTGTAAGCTTCCTCTGGCTTTTGTTTACACAGATAAGATTAGAACTACCTCATCAGTGGCAGACACCCTCCCCCCACCAACCTCAATCATCCCACGTCGAGCTCAAACTGATGTGCTGGCTGTGAAACTCTCCAGTGAGAGGGCTTCAGTTTACTTGTCTTTGTTGGGGTGGGACCCGCAAAGCTGTATCACCTGTCTCTCTGCTTTCAGCTCTCCCTCTTTCTGGGGAGTGGGTAGCTCTGTCCCGCAGGTGCTCTTGGCACTAGTCAATATGTCTACCCAGATCTGTGTTGACAACCCATGGTGCCACGTGGATCTGCCACTCAGATCTGTGCTGGTAACTCGTGGCACTTTTCAGCACTGCAGGGATCTCCTGGTTTGTGAGTTGCAAAGGCCATGGGAGAAGTACCGCATCTGAACTGGAGTCCTGGAGGGGAAATGCCCCTGATTTTCCTGCCAGTTGCTCTTCCCAGGTGAAGCAGCACCCCGCCTTGCCTTGGTTTGCCTTCCTTGGGCTACACCCACTGTCCAACCAGTCCCATTGAAATGAACCTGGTACCTCAGTTGGAAATGCAGAGATCACTCACCATCTACATCACTCTCACTGGGTACTGTGCTCAAGAGCTGTTCTTATTTGGCCATCTTCACCCAGCGACCAAATTTATCTTTAAAAACACTCAAGATGGTCTATTGTAGCACCAAAAATCTGGGGGATTTGGCTACCATCTCATGTCTCTTCACATTCCAAGGCTCTTTTCCTTGCTCCAGAGAGGTGATCATGTCTGGCTTAGAGGCATCAATACCCAGGTAGACCAGGTTTCTGTAGTTCTCTAACATCACATTCCTATATAAATTCTACTGTGCAGTGTCCAGGCATTGCCACTCCTTCAGACATAATTCTATGACAACATCCCTAAATGTCAACACTTCCATTTCTATGCTTCAAGGGGGTCCTGGCATCTTAGCTGTGGATCTCCAGTACCAGCAGGTCACAGGGCCACAGAGACTGGGCCTCTATGAGAAAAAGGACACAGAACAGTGAAGATGAGCGCTGAGATTTTTTTTTTTATGTTTAATGTATTCTGTTGTGACTGCTTCTTACTGTATTATAAAATTCCTGTAGTGAAAATTTTAATTCCAGTTCAGTTTGGTTATTTTGTTAAAATGGCTTTGTCATCTTTTAACTCTTTTATCATTTTTCTGGCCGTTTTAGATTCTGTTTCAACTTCTTCCTGAATCTTGTTGTTCTTCCTTGCCTTCCAGATTCTGAGTTCTTTTTTATTTCAGCCATTTCAATCTGTTTATGAAACATTGCTGGGGAACTAGGGTGATTGGAGGCTTTTTGAATTGCCAAAGTTTGTGTACTAATTTTTTCTCATCTGAGAGGACTGGTGTCCTTTTATCTTTTTGAAGTTGCTGTTGTTTGGGTGGGGCTTTTACTTTTTTGTATTTTTTTATTTCCCTAGAGAGCTTGACTGTGGTGTATGCTATGTATAATCAATTGACCTCACTTCTGGGTGCTTTTAGAGGGCCAAGGCTCTGTGTGGGGTCTCTGTTTGTGGCTAGTTCCCTCACTGGGTTTTACTGGCCAAGTGTGCTGAGATAATTTTTTGGCAGTGGTGAAATTCAGGCTTTAATCCTGAATTTTCTTAACAATTGAGGTCCGATGGAAATGTTGTTACTCAGCCATCCTCCTCTTCTGTATTTCATTGCATTTGTAGTAGTGCTCTGGGATGGAAGTGATTGGTGAGGGAGAGATGATCTCTCACCAAGATCATTCTTAGACCTTGATAGAGTCCCATACAGTTGCTGGTGCCATGGCATTGTCTTAGGCCCAAGAGGGGCCTGGAATGCTGCACTTCCCCCTCACTTAGGGGCAGCTCCAGCTGAAGGTTAGGTCAACAGGAGACACAAATCATCTGTGACTCACTGGTCTTCTCTGCTTGGCAGAATCAGAGTGGGTTGTGGAGTATGTCTGCAGGTGATCTGTTGATGCAGTGGGACAAGGGTGGAGGATTCCTGAATGGGGTGGTGTTGCCATGGGTGTGCAATTGGTGTAGTACCCATGCTTCAGAATTTGTTTGTTTGTTTTTTTTTTCCCCAGCAGACTGCTTTGAGGGCCCCCCCCCCAGCTCATATTCCCCTAACTTGGCTGTTCTTTCTCTGGCAATCTGCCCTGAAAGTAGGCCCAGTCAGCTTTGTGCTTTGACCACTTGGGGTTGAGTGCTGGCTGTTCTGGTGGGGAGAAAATTCTCCTATGCTGTCAGCAAAGGATTCAGGTGGGGGCAGTCATTGGATGCTATAATTCGTGCCTGTTCTTGAAGTAGCAGGCAGGGATGGCCTTGTGAGGGGCCATGGGGCAGGCAGGTAGAATTCAGATTAGATGCACTTTAGTTTCTTGGGAAAGACAGTCTTTCTCCCCCCTGGCCTGGCAGTTGGCAGGGGCAAAAGCCACTCAGGATAAGAGACAGCCTTGAGACGGGCATCTGTGGTTATTTTTTGCTGCAGCTGTCCTGTACTCAAAACCTTCTGGATCAAATTATGCCTGTGCCTACATTCCAGGCTATTACCTTTGCCAATTCAAATGCCTATGGGGACATGGGATCTCTAGTAGTTAGGATCCCAGAGGACCATGGCAGGAGTGTGTTGTCCTCAAGTTCCTTCACTCATCTCTTTCTTAGTACCTGTTCAAGGTCAGGAGCCATTCCTGGCACTTGGTAACTCTGTGCAAGATTTCTAGCTTCCTACCTCTTCTGCCTTGGTGTCTGTGTCAACTCTTCATCATATTTCAGTGTTTTCTCTCCAAATATGCTTTTGAAATGTGATAGGTTGTTCAATATTTTGGTTTCTCCCATTTAGAGAGAGACTCTTGGCTATGTCTTGTCAGCCATCTTATCCCCCCTTCTTTATTTTTTGATGTAGGCATTTATTGCTATAAACTTTCCTTTTAATACTGCTTTTGCTGCATTCTGTGGCTTTTGCTGTATTTTGTTTTTATTTTTGTTTTGAGAAAGTCTTAAATTATCTTTTTAATTTTTTTTGTTGATCTATTAGTAGTTCAGAAGCATGTTGTTTTATTTTCATGTATTTGTACAGTTTTAAACAACATCTCGTGTTATTGATATCTAGTTTTATTTCATTTTGCTCAAAGAGGGTACTTGCTGTGTTTTCATTTAAAAAAGTACATTCACACTCGTTTTCTCATCTAACATTTGGTTTATCCTAAGACTGTTTTATATGCTGATGAAAATAATGTGTATCCTGTAGCTGTTAGATGAAATGCTAAAAATCTGTAAATGTCTGTTAAAATTCTTTAGACCAAATTTCTGTTTAAATCCAATGTTTTATGGTTAATTTTTTGTCTAGGTGATCTGTTCAATGTTGAAAATGGGATATAAGGCCCCCAACTACTATTGTATTGAAGTTTATCTTTCCCTTTAGGCTTCTAATATTTTCTTTATAAATCTTACTGCTCCTGTGTTGGATGCATATATATTAAGAATTGTTAGGTACTCTTATCGAATTAATTTCATTGACATTATATAATAACCATATTGATTTCTTTTTATAGATATTTTTTTCTTTTTACTTAAAGTGTGTTTTATATGCTGTAAGTATAGCTACTTCTGTTTGCATTTACTTTTTGTTTGGATGGAATATCTTTTTCCATATTTTAAGTTTCAATCTATATGTGTCTTTACAGGTCCAATGAGTTTCTTGTGAGCAGATTATCATTGGATCACATTTTTAAATTCATTAATCCAGTCTATATCTTTTAATTGGTGAATATAATGCATTAATATTCAAGGTTGTTGTTGATAGGTGAGGACTTATTTCTATCATTTTATAAATTTTTTCCTGTTTTTTAATATATTTTTTGTTTGTTTCTCCCTTATTGTTTGTGATTATGGTTTGGTGGTTTTCTATAGTGATAAGGTTTGTTCATTTTTCTCCTTTGTGAATCTGTTCTACAAGTGAGTTTTATCTAATCATATTTTCATGGTAATGGTTATCATTTTTTCAATTCCATATGCAAGACTCACTTGAGCATTTCTTGTAAGGTCAGTTATGATCTATTATTTCAGCTTTTACTTATAATTAAATAACAATTTCTCTCTCATATCTTAAGGATACCCAGGCCAGATATAGTATTGTTGACTCTCTTTTTCCTTTGATTTATTTGAATATATCATCCCATTCTCTCCTGGCATATAAGGTTTCGGTTCAGAAAGTCACTATTAGCCTGATGGAGATTCTCTCATATGTGACTTGACATTTTTTGCTTTCTGTTTTTATAACTATCTCTTTGTCTTTTACTTTTGACATTTTGATCATAACATGCTTCAGGGAGGGACTTTTGTTGGTTGAATCAATTTCAGAATTATTAAGCTTCCTGGATCTGGATGTCTATATCTCTTCCCAGACTTGGGAAGTTTTCATATATTATTTTGTAAAATTGGTTTTCTATGCCCATTTTCATCTCTTATTCCTCTGGAATTCACATAATAAAATATTTGTTCACTTAATTGTGTCCCATAATTTTGTAGCTTTTCTTTATTCTTTCCTATTTCTGTTTCTTTTAAATCCTTGACTGGGTAATTTCAAACAATCTGTCTTCAAGTTCAGAGATTTTTTTTTTTCTCTTTAAGTCCGAAGTTGAATCTCTCAATTGCATTTTTTACTTCATTTACTGAATTATTTAGCTGTTGGATGTGTTTGATTCTTTCTCATGATATCTATCTCTGTGTTTAATTTCTCACTTGTATTTTGAGTTGTTGTCCTGATTTTGTTGAAGTATCTTCATGTTTTGTATCTCATTGATTTTTTTAAGATTATTATTTTTATTTTTTTCTGGCAATTTGTTTATTTTTCATTAAGGTCTGTCACTACATAATTATTATTTCATTAGTGTTATCATATTTTATTTCCATTTTATCTTGTGCCCCTGCATTAATGTCTGTGCATGTGGTGGAATAATTGCCTCTTCCAAGATTCCTAGAGTTACTTTTATAGTCAGAGACTTTGACCTGCTGTTGAGTCTTTGTGTACTGTTTGGGAAGTGTGTGGTGACCTTGTTTTTGGGTACATGCAGTGGTATTATCTTCATACAGTTTCTTTGGCTGTGTTCAATGTCAGCAATAACTTTGCACTGAGTGACTTAAACTGTATGTGATTTTGTTAGTGGCAGTGTTTCCATAGGTGGTTAATTTTTTGGTGGCAAAGGATTTGGGGGTACTCTTGTTCTAGTTTTTCACACAATGGGAGACTTAGCTGAGTGGATCCTTCTTGGTGTTAGGTCTGACATGACCTACATGTAACTGCCTCATAACTGGGTTCAGATGCAGATGCTTGTGGCAGCCTGTGGCATTAGGGTCCTAGGCTCAGGGTATTCTGAACATATTGTGGCATCTGGGTCTTGGAGTTTGAGTTTTCTCTATGTGGCAGAGTTGTATGTAGGTTTACCACAGAACCAAGATCTATGACTCTGAGGCACACCCTAGTGGCTTGGGTCTAGTAGCTTGGGCTGTAGCTGTAATTTCACACCTGGGGGCAGGGCACAGCTCTGGTCTGACTCTATAGAAAAAGGATGCTCTGGAGGTTTGAGCCTAGGACACAGAATATAGCTATATTCAGGAGTCTGGGCCAATAGGACTCAGGGCAACTCAGGTACCTGGGGGATGAGGTACCATTTACGGTGCTCTAGACCCTGGGATGGTGAGACTTGGCAGTATACCAAATTGTGAGGCCAAATTCAGCAGCAGCAAGTATCCCAGAATGGCTGAGCACAAATGTCATTTGGGCCCTTGCAGGTAGGGAACAATATAGAGATGACCCCACTCCTCAGAGAGAGGGGTGTTTCAGTAGGTTTCACTCTACAGTACTATTTTATCTACAGTGAAGCAGAGTACTAGACTTGTTTGGCCTATATGTTGGGGTGTCTCTGCTCAGACACTACTCTCTTTTCCTGAGATGTGTAGTACTATATCAGCCCAGCCCTGGGATGCACAGCTGCTCAGCTTGGCTTAGACCTAATTACCCAAGAGGTGTTGTGCTGCTTCAGTTTAGTCTCAGGTGTGTGACTGTTCTGGGAATCCCAGACATTGTTTTTCAGTGAAGCAGGGCTTTGTCAAAGTGCCATGTCCTTCAGTGGCAGTGCACAGTTTCCGTTCAGGCCACTATGTTCAGAATTCAGCTATGACTGATGGGGTAGATTGAGTTGTTCTGCCAAAGCAGTTTTACCAGGAGGAAGTGAAAATTTTAGCTTTGGTCTGAGTGGGGGAGAGGAAACATAAGTTGAGCACTTTTACCATTGTTTGGCCCTACTGGGAATAGTGTAATGGTTGCTTGCACTTCAGCTTAGGGATGTTAAGCCATCAGGCAGGGGTGGTTTAATGATGATTTAGCTTCAAGATGTAGCCCTGCTATGATTACTCATCTCTATAGCAATTGACACTCCAGAATATGTTCTAGTTCCAATCTGACATAGTAGCTGTGTGGACAAGGTGCAAGGCACAGTGTTGGTTCTTTCTCTGGGATAGGGATAGCTGTGTCACTTATAGGCAACTCTGTTTGTTGGACCTAGTACCTATGAGGATTGCAGGGGATCTCAGTGGTAAGGACTGTAGTTTTCAAGTTCTCCTGATGGGGCAGAATGAGAGGTAGGTGAAACAGTTTTACTTCTGCTTGGTTTCATGGGGAAGGGTGAAGCAGCTCCCCAGCAGTGTGGCTTGGGAGATGTCAGACCACAAAGTGGGGGTGGTTTGGCAGTGGCTTAGCCACAAGGATAAGGGGTGCCATGGCTACTACCCCCAGAGCAAGACACACTTTTTAAGTACTTTCTGTTTTAGTATGCTGTAGAGCAGGAGCCACATCCGCCACAGGTGGCAGAGTAGTTTCAGCTTTTTCTCTGGAGGGGAGCTCAGCTGTGTGATCTCTATGCAGCATCTTCAGCTGGTCTTAGTGCCTGTGAGGACTGCAAGGGATCACAATAGTGGTAACTGTGGGTGTCCAAGGTGTTGGTTGCAGCTGCTGAGATCCTTTTGCCTAGCATTTTGCTAGAGAGAAGTTCCTTCTCATTCCTGGCTGATACCATTTTGAGGATGGTGTGATAAACTCCCCATGTTTCCTTCCATTCTGGCTATCCTAAGTTTATGTGCTCACTAAGGTTTCTGATACACTTTTAATGTATTCCAGCATTCTTATTTAGTTATTTACATTAATACTTAGTTGTTCATTTGTAGTTTTGGCTGCCTTTGTAGAAAGGATGAGCACTAGTGGCTACTAGTTGGTCATATTGCTGACATGTATTTTTTTTTTTTTTTGGTGATAAATATCTATTCAGAACCTTTGCCCATTTTTATTTGATGACTATTATTGAGTTGTTTGAGTTTCTTATACATTCTGGTTATTAATTCCTTGGGCAGATAGTTTGTGAATATTTTCAACAATGTCGTAGGTTTGACTCTTTACTCATTGATTGTTTTCTGTGCAGGAACTTTGTACCTTGATGTAATCCGATTTGGCTTTTTTTTTTTGGGTTTTTTTTTGGCCTAGTTTTAGAGTTTCAGGTCTTACATTTAAATCATTAATTCATTTTTTTTTTTCTGTGTATGGTGAGATATAGGATTCTAATTTTATTCTTCTGTATATGGACATTCAGTTTTCACAATATCATTTATTGAAGAGACTTTTCTTTCCTCAATGTATGTTCCTGGTTTCTTTGTCAAAAATGAATCTTTATAAATACGTGGTTTTACTTCTGCATTCTCTATTCTATTCCATTGGTTTATGTGTATGTTTTTATGCCGGTACCATGATGCTTTGTTTACTATGGATTTGTAGAGTATTTTGAAGTTAGGTTGTGTGATGCTTCTAGCTTTCTTCTTTTTGCTCCGGATTGCTTTGGTTATCTGGGATATTTTGTGATTCCATACATATTAGAGGATTCTTTATTCTATTCTTGTGAAGAATACTACTGATATTTTGATAGGGATTGTATTGAATCTGTAGATCCCTTTTGGTAGTATAGTTATTTTAATAACATTGTTTCAAACTTTGAGCATGGGATATCTTTCCATATTTTGTTTAGACTTCAATTTTTTTCATTTGTGTTTTACATTTTTCTTTGTAGAGGTCTTTCAATTATTTGGTTAAATTTATTCTTAGACATTTTATTTTATCTGATAGCCATTGCAAATGGAATGGTTTCTTGATTTTTTTGAGATTTTCTCTCTTGGTGGAACGGAAATGCCACCAAACTTGTGTTGATTTTGAATCCTGCAATTTTAATGAATTTATCAGTCCTAATTGTTTTTTTGGTTGAGTCTTTAGGCTTTTCTAAATAAAAGATTATGCCATTTGTGAACAAAGATAATTTGATTTCTTTCTTTTTAATTTGGATGTTCTTTCTGTTGCTAAATTACCCTGGATAGGACTTCTTATACTGTGTTGAATGAAAGTGGTGAAAAGGAGCATTCTTGTCTTGTTCTTGATCTTACAGGAAAGGCTTTCAATTTTTTCTGATACAATATATTAGCTGTGGGCTTGCCAAATATAGCCTTTATTGTTTTACAGTATGTTTCTTCTATAACTGATTTATTAAAAGTTTGTGTCATAAAGGAATATTTAATTTATCAAGTGGTTTTTCATTATATTGAAATGATTATATGGTATGGTTTTTCTCCTTGATTGTATTAATGCAGTATATCATGTTTATTGATTTGCATATGTTGGAACATACTTGTACCCATAGGATGAATTTTACTGCACCACAGTGAATGGTCTTTTTAATCTAGAATTTCTAAAATCCAAAAAAAAAATTCAAACAGTAGCAAACAGCAACCCTAGCTCCCAAAATTGCTACAAGAATGTGGTCTTGTTACTGGATCCTGGCCAAAGTTATATGGTAGAAGTGATATACCCACTTCCAGTTCTGGCAGTAAAATGTTTCATGAGATCTTCCACTTTCTTGACAAGCTAAAATCAGGATACAAAAATTTCTGAGGAGACCATAGGAGAACAGCTTGAACTAATTTGTTCTTTCTAAATATGAATATATCTAGTTGATAGCTTATATTTATTGCTCTAGAGGGCATAGCCTTTTATACCCAAAGGTAGCTGCTTCAGGGGTAATGTTCTAGTTTCTGATGGCTGGGTATGCTCAAATCCCACCTATCATATATCCTTAAACTTCAAGTAAAAGGTAATACTGAAGTATTGCTGGGTAGTTCAAATATAAAATTTTCATTTGCCTACCTTCTACCATGTAGTGATCCTGAATCATCAACACCTTCCATCTATTAATATTTTTAGGTCAGCCCAATCATTTGATAATAATCTCATTCTAATCATGTCCCTTTGGCTAATTTCTTTTTCTATGCTGTGTACTGGCTCTCTGACATAGGGTTATTGTTTCTTGTTCTGGATAAAAACACAGCTATCTTTGCATCCTCATGATATTTTAATTGTAAACTGATTGCTGTCTCCTGGTTACCACTTTCTGTTACTAAATATATCTCATTTATTATTGTTTCCTGAAACCACTTTTGACATAGTTTTTTTTTTTTTCATAAAATGGAGTTTTCTGCTTTTTCTCTTAAACTTCTAAAGAATTTGTGGCTATGGCATTTATATATATTTTTTCATATATATAATTCTTATTTTCCTGGTTGTTGTAACTAGTGATGAAGTGCTGAATTATATCGATGTATTAAAATGTGCTTTAAGCAGTTATATAACACCACATTTTAAATTTCAAAGTTCTATTGAACTGCTCTAAAATCTTAGGCTTAACCAAATCACTGTTGACAAAATGATGGATGTTATACTTCTTTAAGAGTTTCCTTATGGGATTATTTAAAATTTCCCTGCCTCCTCCCCCATGTGTCTGGAGTGCCTGTACTACCTTGGCCCAAATCAAATACTGTTTTAAGAGTTTGGGTAACATAATAACCTCCTTTGTCTTTTAGGCCCTTGGCTCTGGTAAAGTTTTAAAGTACATCCTTGGATGTTAAAGCATTCCTTGTTACATTTGTAACACTGGCTCATATTCTCCAGGTTTGTGTGTCTATATAATTCCTTATCTAGAATCACCCTATTGTTCTCTTAAAGTGGAAAAAAAATGTGCTCTATTGTGGAGAGCATAAACATTTTTTCACTTAAAGATTGTACTATCCGATTCATATTTACCTTTCTACCCATCCTAACTGCTTCTGGAAGACAGGAGACATAGCCCCTTATCCAAGAAATCCTCTAAAACAGTAAATCTTCCTAAACAAATACTATGCCGTGTTTACATCTGGAGAGGTTATTGAAATAGTAGCTATATTCATTTCCTAGGCTGTCTTAATAAAATGTCACAAACGAGGTGGCTTTAAAAAATTACCCAGAAATCTATTTTCTCAGAGTTCTCGAGATACCTAAAACCAAGGTGTTAGCAGTCCTCTATTCTCTTTCTGAAACTCGTAGGGAAATCTTCCCTTACCTCTTCCTAGCTTTTGGTGGTTTGTCAGCAATCTTTGGCATTCTTTGGCTTATAGATGCATCACTCTAGTCCTCTGCGTCTTCACGTGGTTCTCTCCTGTGTCTCTTGTTAGAAGCATTCCTCCCTTTGAAACTTGAAACTCTGGACCAGCAAAGCCTAAGGTGCAGGAATTGCTGTGCTTTCAATGTGTCGCCTCCAAGATTCAGGCGTTGCCAAGTGATAGTATTAGGAGGTGGGGCCTTTAAGAGGTAATTGGGCCATGAGGGTGCCTCCCTGATGAAAATGATTAGGTGCCTGTATAGAAAAGCTTGAAGAAGGGAGTTTGTCCCTCTTGTCCTTCCACCTCCTGCTATGTCAGAACACAGTGTTCTTCCCCTCCAGAGGCTACAGTGACAAAGTGTCATCGTGAAAACAGAAAGCAGCCCTCACCAGACAACTAAACCTCCCTGAGCGTTGATCTTGGACTTCTAAGCTTTCAAAACTGTGAGATATAAATATCTATTCTTTGTAAATTGCCCAGTCAGTGATATTCTGTTACAGCAACACAAATGGTTGGTGGCAGAAAGAGAAGGGAAAAGTTTGCTAGTGTATCACTAGAAGTAGCTGATGCCACTCGCATGTTCTCTAGGAGAGTGTTCTCTCTAAATCAGTGTCCAATATATGGTGTCTTTTTCTTCCATAGCTAGGATTCGCAGGTTCAGGAAACAAGTGGTAGAAATGGGAATTAATGCTACTACTGTTTAGTGCAACTGTTTCCATACTCCAAATGTTGACCAATGATAGAGCTTTGCTAACTAGTTAAAATTAACTCTCATTAAAAAAACCTCTCAGCCATAAATATATCATAGTTACTAATATAAATATATAATTTTGTTGTTTATGCTGTTGAATATAAAGGACACTTGAATTGCAGCTTATTTCTGCCTTATCAGATGTCTTTACAGTTATTTTATTTCTCCCATCAGTCAGTAGTTAATTTTTAGTCTGTCCACCTCAAACACATGTCTTATTTCGTCATGAGAGAGGAAATAAGGATAAAACAAATCACATTAACAGCTAAAAAATAAACTTCCACAGAAACAACTACAAAAAGAAAACAGGTGAGACTTTTAGACTTCATGCTCTTGAGTTCAAAATGCTTTTCCACAAATGTATCCTAGTGAGGGTAGCATCGTTGCCATTTGCCATGAGTTCTCTGAGTACTAGATACATGACATTTACTAATACAAACGAATGGGGACAGTATTCCTTGATTTATTGTATCTTTCTTTCATATATAACTTTGTTGTTTGTAAAATACTTT
>JAZHEH010001401.1:0-63321 GCA_036589455.1 Ateles fusciceps | reverse complement strand
TTCACTTCCTTCATCTGAATTTCAGTAAAAATGCCCTTTTTGTTAATTATATGAGTACAAGTGACAGCTGTGAGTTCTAGGCTTCAGAGAGAGGAGTAAAAATTTACCTCTGGAGTTAGCCAACATCTGCAAATACTTATTTAAATAATCAATCATACAGAGCTGTCAAGAGCAGTGAGATGTCTGAGATTTTACCCTGCCTGTGAGGTAGCAAGTTAGCCTGCCTGATTCATACATGCTGGCAGAAGACACAGTTCTCCCTGGATCAGACATAAAGGATACTATTGCTCAATGCACAACAGGCAGCATGGCCTACAAGCTCTTATCTTGGTTCTCCTTGAGGGGAAACTCCCTTGGGGGCAATGCAGAGGGGGCACAGGTGGATGCTTCATACCTGTGTATGTGTTGGGTCTGTGTCACAACGGGAGGAATACAAGAATTAGGAAACCACCACTGTTATAAACTGTTTTTGGCACACTTGCCCAACCTTTGCCCTGGAGGAAGTCATTATCTTTATAATTCTTGCCAGGAAGCAAAATTATCCTCTCTCCTGGAGGAGGAAGACATAATCTTTACCCTCCCAGGCTGTTTGCTTTACAAACATCCTTGAATAGTAGTCTGAGACAAAAGGTACCACAGGATAGGTAATTGTTTCCCCCGAGAAGCTAGTGCATAATTAGCTAACTTTCTAGTAATGAACACGAAAGGTGTTTTATAAACATATAAAATTTTGCAAGTGATTTGCTATAATCTAGGAATTCTGAGAATTCTTTTCTAATTCTTTTCACTTACTGAGGTCTACTAAATAATTTAGAATAGGGATTCAACCAATCTTGTTGCTTAAATACTTAATTTCCATGGAGTTCACAGAACTTCCAATGAATTGGTAATTAATTGGTATTATAATGCACGATTGTTTGCACAGAATGAAGCTAAAGGGCATGTGATTGATTGTCCCTTTAATCACCTTTGGTTACAGTAGTTAATGAAAATACACAGTTTGTACTTTGACACTGGGTGATGCCAATTGAATCTTATTAAAGACGTTTGTGGCCCAGCATAGTGGCTCATTCCTGTAATCCCAGCACTTTGGTAGGCTCAAGTGGGAGAATCACTTGAGGCCAGGAGTTTAGACCAGGCTTGGCTGGGCAACACAGTTAGACCTCACCTCTCTAAAAAAAAAATAGCTGGACATGGTGGCATGCACCTGTAGTCTCTAGCTACTCAGGAGGAGGCCGAGGTGGGAGGATCACTTGAGCCTCAGGTATTAGAGACTGCAGTGAGCTGTGACTCACCACTGCACTCCAGCCTGGGCACAGAATGAGACCCTTCTCTAAGATATAATAAATAAAAATATTTTGGGTGGAAAAATACACACTTTTCTTTTATTTCCATCATATTTTTTTAGCCAGATTCCTGAATTGGGAAAATTATTATTCGATACATGTTTCTTTATATTTGATTTTTAAAATTAATTTCCCAAATATGTTATCTTTAGTTATGGTTAAATACTATAGACCTATCACTGCATACCCAGTGTGTTGTCAATGGCAAATTGAACCCTAATAAACTGTATAACCTATGAAATAACCAAACCCCAAATATGTTTTTTAGGCTTAAACTTGGTATAATACCCAAAAGGTGCTATAAATGTCAGAAATACAAGAACTGATGCTCTGCCTGGAGTTGGTGAAGTACTGTGAGCATGGCTTTAAATGCAGCTGGATCTGGATTTAACTCACAACTCTTGCAGTTCTTAATTCTGTAATTTAACCAAAATATATGAGGTTCAGTTCTCTCATTATAAATTGTATATAATGATTCACTACATAATAGGAGAGTCATGTAGTCCATATGAGATAAGCTATTTGAAGCTGCTACATTCCTTTAATAATGTAAAGAGAATATTGAAGTCAGTTCAGGACCATTATAAAGTTTTTTTGATTACTTTCAGCTTGGGCTAAGTTTAAGTTCTTAGTCAAATTCCTTTGCTAAGCATTCATTTATTGTCTATTATTTTTCTAGTTATCTAGGTACATTGGGGAATCAAAGTCATCATTTCCAAAATCATCCCATGGATATCAAAAGCTCATAAATTGTTAGATGCTAATGGAAAAGTCAGGAATCCTGCTTCCAAGCTTATATTGTCGGCGTACACAGAGCTATCTAGGGAAACGCAAGGGTTGGCTTAAATTCCCAGAATAAAATACTTTGCAGATTTCAAAATATGTCACTCACTAGAACATTAATTATTTACCAGCCACTCACATACTAATCAGGGTTGAAAGTATGAAAGACCACAGGAAAGAATGGATGGATCACTTTTCGATCACAAGTGCTGTTATTAGGAAATAATGATAGCTCACTTGTGTGTGTGATGTCCTTAGTTTTATGGGAAATGAGGAACTGGAAGATTTAAAAACTAATTACAATTAATTAAGATGACCAAAAAGAGCAATGGCAGTTTGGGATTCTGTTTTTGCCAAATTAATCAATCTCTCCAGTGAAAAGAGAAGAGAGATTTTAGACTTGACAAACAACTTAAAAGCTTTGTAATGGGAATGGAATGAGAAAGCACAATGAGCAGAAGAATATTTAGTGAAATTCTCTACTCCTTAAAATAAGCAGCTACTGTATTTTGCATATAAAGGTAGACATGACTGGAGAGGTAGGGAGATGGGGAGAGGAAAGTTAATATGTTTCAGCAGATGGAATGATGGAAGATAAATGCCTTGCTCTTGGTATGTAAATCTTGATTTGCTGCTATGATGTAGAAAATAATGTAGAAAATAGCAGTATATCACAGTGCCAGCTTAAAATGATATATATATATATATATATATATATGGATATTTATATGAATGTGTATGTGTATATGTGTGTGTGTGTGTGTATATGTATATATATACACCTCCAGGGTATCTTCAGATTATATATAAAATGTTAAGGGCTTTACTTAGTGGAGATTGGGTTAAATATTTACTTCTTGCTAAGTAATACCATATGCCTAAACTTTTTAAATAGTAGCTATTTCAAAGGAAGAAACAAACTAAACAATTGGGAACAAAATATCAAATCTAGTTTCAACTGGTGATTCATGGAGATAACTAGATAACACTGATGTTACTTACGTAGTCCAGCTCATATTAAATAGGCATCTGTCATGAATGGGGGAGTGTGCTGTGCTCGAATCTCTTCAAGACTAAACTGATCACGACCATTAGCCTGTCTTCTCAGTTCATTCACAGCTAGGAGGTAGACAGTGGGGAACACAAACACTATGTACCCACTCTTGGTCCTTGGCATCCAGTGTAAGAAGTGAAGTTTTCCTGAATCTAACCTTTGCTCTCAAGAACCTTATAATATGGTAGGGAAGCTTGCACATTGGTGAGACAGGACAGTTGTAAACATGTAAATCAATTGATAACAATTTTTCTTTATAAATGAAAAAAAGTTTTGTAGTTTTCTACAAATAACATTTTCCCCACATAATTGTTATTATTTTACTTTGAAAGACATTTCTCCCTCCTCAGTTTTCTTTGTATTCTTCCTTACATTGGACTGTATGATCATGGACAGAATACAAATATTTAATGCCTTTCAGTGCAAACATAGCTGGAGCATAAATGAGGAAGTAGAATATCAGCTTAAGTGAAAGGAAGTTCAACTTCTGAGCTCTATTTAGACAGGAAAATGGATATTCCCATAAATAGGGTAGTTGAGGCTATAGCATGTTAACTGCACAAAGCTGTAGGGTCAGCATTTTTTAGATAGTTTCATGGATGAGTAGTTAATTAAGTAATGGAATCCAATCACAGTGGAATCTTGGGGCAATGAAATTTAGATTTTCCTCTCCTGAACATTGGGGAAAATTGGTCTTTGATTCTGTTGAAGCCATCTCTTGGTGCTCTAGCCCTAAGTTCTGCTTCTGTTACTTGGAAAATCGTGTTTGTTGAAATTACCTTAGTGTCAGTGACACCTATCGGCTAAATTTAATTGCTTTTCTAAAAATACTGTCCTTTTTTATAATTACTTCAAATTCACAATTAATTAAAGTATAACACATTGGAAATTTTCTTGTTAAACCCTTCGGATTCTTCACCTTATTGATTAATTTATTTATTACCAATGACCATCTTACTGTGGGTAGGATCTTTCTCAGTTTCCAGCTCCCAGCTTTCTTTCTTTATATTGATTGGAATTTTAGATATTCAAAGCAAACAGACCCTAAAGAGAGACAGATGAAACTGAATCTGGGTGTTTGTATGTGTGTGTGATTGTGTGTTGGAGGGTTATCAGCCCTTTTTAAAGAACTACTTATAGGATGGTGGCAGGATCTTTTGAAATTGGAGGCTGAATTGATTATTAGCATGTATAAATTTAGGTAAGTTATTAAGCAACTCTGAAAGCTTTTTTGTTTTGTCTTCTGAAAAATGAGGATGATAATATCCAATGATCTTGTTGTGGATTAAATGATGAAAAGCACCTAACAAAGTGGGTTTTATGTAGTAAGTATTTAATAAATGTTAACATGACTGTTATTATCATGGTTACTTCTATCTTGATTATTTGTGTTTTATAGCTTTGTCAAACTGCAAACTTTCTTTTATTTTGAAATATCTTGATAGATGCATGAGACTTCTTTTTTAAAAATTTAAAAATTAAAAAAATTTTATACTCTGTTACTTTTGTGTCTCTGATTTCGGTTGCATTGATTTAAATCGCACAATTCCTATAGAGACTTCGAAGGCCTTGAGGGCAGGATCATGTCTTACTCTTACATAGATCACAAGATAGGGACAGCGCTTTATCCGATTAGGTGCTCAGCAAATGTTCACAAAACTCTGGGGCATGGAATTGGGTTTAGTTCTTGCTTCTGACCTGCTGTGGGCTTTCTTGGGTCACCTCTCTGAACCCAGGATTTTGAGGTCCTAAAGCCAGGTTTGGAAACCAAAAGGCCTGAAATTTGGGTTCCGGCTTTGCTGAGGGTTATTCCAAGTTGTGTGGGGTTTCCTGCTCAGATATACTTTGATGCCCCTCCAAATCTATATTACTTAAATATTTGATCAATATTTATTGATTGGCATCATGGGGGAAATAATTTTTTTTTTTGAGACAGAGTCTTGCTCTGTCGCCAGGCTGGAGTGCAGTGGTGCTACCTCAGCTCACTGCACTATCTGCGTCCCAGGTTCAAGCAATTCTCCTGCTTCAGCCTCCCAAGTAGCTGGGATTACAGTTGTGCGCCACCACACCCAGCTAATTTTTGTAGTTTTAGTCGAGACGGGGTTTCACCACATTGGCCAGGATGGTCTCAATCTCCTGACCTCGTGATCTACCTGCCTTGGCCTCGGCCTCCCAAAGTGCTGGGATTACAGGCATGAGCCACCGCGTCTGGCTGTAAATAATTTTTAGTTAATAAAAATGTAGTATAGTACTAGATGCACTAAGTCATTTGCTTTCTCTGTCCAAGGCAGGGTCAATCATCTGGAGGAAAAATAGTGAAAGATTGTTCTATGTTTTACTTATGGTTGATTTTGCTATAGGTTATACATGTGTGTGTGTGTGTGTGTGTGTGTGTTTTAAAACAAGTAATTGGGAGGCATATTAAATAATTTAAGTCTTGGCAATTAAAACTTTTCACTTCCTTCAGTCAGCGAGCATCAGCCGTGCTTATTTGATTTTACAGTTTTAATACACAGTATTAGTGAGTTATTCAGAGACAGATGATGCTGGGCAGGTATTCTTTGTGTAGGTGGGTGGAGGTGGAGGGGATACACTCTTCCGATTGAGGACGAGAGTTATAAAGGATTATATAACAAAATTTGAGTTGATTGGTGCATATTACTCAAGTAACAACTTTAACACTCTAAAAGATTGCCTCCTGAGCAATTGCCCTATTGTTGTGAGCCTGCCCCTCATAGATTTCTGTGTACCAAGCATCTAGAAAAACCTGGTGAGTTGTAGGCATGCAGAAAATAGCATATTTTCTCATGTCTGATACACCATGGATTGCTGGATGCAGTAACAGCATTTTAGAAGATAAAAAAAAGAGCCACATTTAATGTAGATACTATTTTAAGATGTATCTTATTTTCAAAAATGTTTAAATGTGAAAAAGCATGCATCCTAGAATTAAGGAGCAGTGGAATTAGATATGATAATGAGCAACCTTAAATCTAATCTTTTCCTTAGAAAGATTACTTTTTTTAATAGGCGTAAACTTATTACATGGTTTCAAACTCAAAGATTAAAAACAGATGCCCTGTTAGGGAGTATATAATCTACTTTTACTGTAATAATTTAGGAAAAATATTATAGGTTAATTTTGTAGGTTGACCAGATTATGCATTTCTTCTATAATAATATCAAGAAGAACAATAGGTAAATATTTTAATTTTTATTTTAAGACAGAGTCTGGCTCTGTTGCCCAGGCTGGAGTGCAGTGGTGCGATCTGGGCTCACTGCAACCTCTGCCCCCTGGGTTCAAGTGATTCTCATGCCTCAGCCTCCTGAGTAGTTGGGCCTACAGGCTCACACCACCATGCCCGGCTAACTTTTATATTTATAGTAGAGACAGGGTTTTGCCATGTTGGCCAGGATAATCTCAAACTCCTGGCCTCAAATGATTCATCATCCTCGGCCTCCCAAACTGCTGGGATTACAGGCATGAGCCACTGCGCCTAGCCAAGATTTTTAGTTATTGTTTTGTTTTGTTTGAGATGGAGTCTCACTGTGTCACCAGGTTGGAGTGCAGTGGCGTAATCTCGGCTCACTGCATCCTCCACCTCCCGGGTTCAAGCGATTCTCCTGCCTCAGCCTCCCGGCTAGCTGGGACTACATATGCGTACCACCACACCCAGCTAATTTTTGTATTTTTAGTACTGATGGAGTTTCACCATGTTGGCCAAGATGGTCTCGATCTCTTGACCTTGTGATCCGCCCTCCTCAGCCTCCCAAAGTGCTGGGAAACAGGTGTGAGCCACCGCGCCAGGACTATTTATTGTTAAAATAGCACTGAAAAAATTCTAAGTGAATCACATATAGATGTGAAGTATGTGTTTTTTAAAACATAAAAACCGTGTTGGCTCAGAATCATGAATGGTGGTGGTCTGTTCAGTCACACCAAAAGATATGTTGTGGGAGGGCAGAATTGTCAATTCCAGTAATTAAGTGCCTGCTCCTAACTGAGGCTATCTGGATCAGTGCCTTTTATTTCAATCCAGGTCTATCGGTAAATAGGAATTGAATCTGGTACTGGTGATCTTAGACTGTCAGTGTGTCTTCATGGCAAAACTTTTTAAGAAAATATTAGGTTCTTAGAGTTTTGTAGAATAAACAGTGTGTTCTCATTAATTAATTTTACCTAATTTTCCAATTTTTTTCTCTTAGTGAAAAAGTACGTATATGTCACTTTTTTTTTTTTTTTTTTTTGAGATGGAGTCTCACTCTGTCACCCAGGCTGGAGTGCAGTGGTGCAATCTTGGCTCACTGCAACCTCCACCTCCTGGGTTCAAGCGATTCTCCTGCCTCAGCCTCCTGAGTAGCTGGGATTACAGGTGCCCACCATGCCCAGTTAATTTTTGTGTTTTTAGTAGAGACAGGTTTTCACCTTGTTGGCCAGGTCTTGAACTCCTGATCTGAGGTGATCTGCCTGCCTCGGCCTCCCAAAGTGCTGGGATTACAGCACAAGCCACCACAGCCAGCCTGTATATGTCACATTTTTTTTCCCGTGATAGTACTAATGTTCATGCCAATTCTGTGCTGTCGTTCCCAAAAATAAATGTTCCTAGAACAAAGGAAAACAAAAACAAAATATTTAGATATGTAGAAAGTTTTAATCTGAGCCAGAAGTCTAAAAAAATTAATCATATAATGCCATCCATTAAAAGAGGTTTTAAAATACAAAATTTAGAGATATTACACATGCATAGCATCCTTTATCATCAGTTACTTCATCACAGCCTAAAGTTAGATGAATCTATACACTGCCCCCCACCACTCAAACACATGCATTAACACACCCAATTTATATAAACAGATTGTGAAACAGCCTTGGAAAATAAAATACGTAACCATAAATAAAGACCAAGCAATGCTGCTGGGAGACACATGGATTTTTTAAAAATTCTACTATTTGGTTCTTTTATCTTTTACTTTGCACTGCATATATTTAAACTTTTTGGTTTGCTGGCAAGAAAGTTTATTAGGCTAGGAATCGGTTTCTTAAATTACAGTCTTTGTTAGAGCTCAGTGCGTTTAAGGAAACTTTCTTGAATTAGAGAGTCAAATATTACAGTTTTTGGGAAAAAAACCCTAGACACTTATGATGGTAGTGTGAGTTAATTCTAGTTCCTTGGGTGAGGTCTCACTGTGAGGGCACAATGCACCACTTTGGCTGAGATGCTGTTTTCAATAAATATGGAAATTATGGCTTCCAGTGCTTTGGCCTGGTATGAAATCTCATGGGGAAATAGCTTGATACTATGTGATAGATTTGAAATTAATTCCTACCCCTTCCTGAAGTAAACAACTTATTTTTACAAGATGTATCATTATTTTTGGCCATCCAGACAGATGGGTAAATATAGTTCTATTTTTTAGAATGAGGCTACAGCAATAAAGATTTTCTAGTCCATATCCTCTTAGAGGATCAGTTTAACAAAGCAGGCTCTGCTTTTATTTGTTGAATAAAGGGGTTGTACTTTTGTAAGTTAGAGGTGCTCTCTGACCCTTTTCCCTGCTATTGCTTTAGCTTTTCCTAACCATTCTCAGTGGAAAATTATGATAGGAGTCTTTCTTATTGCCAGATGAGGATAGTTTTGTAATGATGGATTTCAAACTAAGCTCGTATTCTCAACTTTGTGAAATTCTGGCAGGACGAAGGAGAAATGTGTCTGTTATTTTCAAATTATTTATTAGGGGAACAATTAGAGACTTACGCTATAAAATTTGGGAACAACTGTTTTTAAGAGTCGGGGAGACGTGGGCGATGAAAAGGTTGTTTGGAAATCTCAGTGGATAAAGCAGAGATGGTCAGTGAGAATTTGTTAGAGTGCTGTTCTTTAAGCTTAAATTCATATTTGGTAACTGCCCACTCAGATCAGAACAATATAATCCATACATGCTCTGAATTTGCCTTTTCCTATAACAGTATCTGCAACTAGGAAGGACAGAGACGAGGCCTGGCCTCCCCTGGACGTTTGCAAGCTGCAGATCTTCAGGGGACAAAGATTTGTGGATATGCCATTGATTTGGAACCCCCTCCTTTAGGTATTGGTGTTTTTGAGTTTCCTTAACTTTCTGTTTCATCTGTGGCAGATAGCCTGTTCTCCTTAAGCATGGCTTACTAGTTGAAACAAGACATGAGATTAACCTGCTTTGTTCATTTCTGACCAAAAAAGAGGAAACTTTGTAAAGACTTAATAGATTAATAAAAACAAAGGCTTCTGTGGAATATTTTGAGCTCTGGTAAGTTGATTCTGACTAAATCTAAACTATGAGTGTTGTGTTAGAGTTAGAATTCCATAAAAGGTAGGAACTCTGGGCTGAACACACTGGGCTTTGCATAGCAGCACTCCCAATCAGCACCATTAGAAAGGTACAGTTTTCTCCCTAAAATTAGGTCCATATAGAACGTGGTTCTGCTCCATTTGTCTCATTATGTACAAAGTCCACTTATCCTTAACTGTTATCTCAGCAATCCTGACTTCTCATTTTACAGAAAAGAACCCAAAGCTCAGAGCTTTAACTTGATCTAAGTCTCAAATTGAGCTATGGCAGGACTTATAGTCCGAAACCTTTCATTCATGTCCTGGTTTCCCCATTGCACTATGGAACGTAGAGTATGCGCTTGCCCGCCCACCTTCTCTTCCTCCCCTCCCTCGCTTTTCCTTAGTGTATTCTCTAAGCTGTGCCTTCTTTGCTAGTAATTGATCGTGTGCCCCGAGAATCTCTTCAGTGGTTGATCTCCTTCTCTCCTTAGCACTGTTCCTTTCTGACTCGTCTTCCTGGATCTCTGCCACCCAAGCCATTGGTTATGCTGTTGCCATGTCTTACTTTCCAAAGGATTTCTGCTAAGCAAGCTGGAATGTTCTGGACATCTATTTTGTAGTGTGATTATTTCCTCTAGATTTGTTAAATAATTGAAAGTGTCAAATATAGGAGTAATCTTTACTAAGAGAATATTTGTAGGAAGAGCTTAATAACAAAAATTCATGGGCCACAAGAGTTTTCCAAGGAGGCCAGGGAGACTATTGGGATGAGGAAATCAAGGCCCTGGAGGTTTAATTATGACGCTCAATGTCAAACAGCAAGTTACACTGGAACTTGGGCAGACACGAGATAATCTGCTGGCTCTTCAGAGTTATCTTCCTGTGGTTCCATGAAACAGTTATTAACCACAGATTTTAAATGCAAAAACTTCACTTTCAAGATTTTATCATTTGAAATTGGATGTGATGTCCTACTATTATCAATAGCAGGTTACCCTTTTATAGTATTTGCTGTATGTCACTGTCATTCTCATGACCATGTGAGCATAGGACCCAGTGCTCATGACCTACTTGTGCTCTGCCTACTTGTTGTCTCTTAGTTACAGGTAAATTTCTGTGCCTGAAATCCCCAACCTCAGGCAGCCTGAGGTGATGTAGATCAGAACTCTCTTAGTTATTTGGTCCCTGCTCTAGGAAAGGAGCCTACCTAGCTGTGCTTGCAGCAATTCTGGCTGCATTGGGGCTGCACTTTCTCAGAAGGTCAGTCCCATGATAAGGCCCTGCTTCTTCCCCATTGATTGACAGTTGTGTGCTGACTGGTGCAAGAAGGATCATGAGAACTGCTGGCCCCCTTTCTGCATTTTGCCCTGGTTCCTGAAACTCTAACTGTCCTTTTGCCCCTGGATTGAGGTCAGAGTGAGCATTATGCTTTGTCCATTTCAATGCATTTGTGTGCGTTTTCTCTCTCTCTCTCTCTCTCCCCCGCCACCCTCCCCCTCCCTCTCTCCTCCCTCCCTTCCTCTTTCTCTCCCTCTCCCCTTCCCCCCTTCTCTGTCTCTTTCGCTGCAAATCATCCAACAAAATCCTGATATGCATCATATTTATACTGGATAATTTTAGACATTATTTCTCACTTCTCACATGTGGAAATTACAGGAAATATATGAACCGAACATGTATTTTTACATTTCAAATAGAGTGGAAGATTTCCTTCTAGCACATTTATCTCTGTCAAAGACCAAAAAATCATACATTCACTCTTTTTATACTTTTTTCCTTAGTTTCTTTATAGGAAACAGTGCTAGGTACTCAGAAATTAATACAGTTGTGGCTTTGCTTTTTGTAATGGACATTTGTTGAAAGAAATGCTCATCAGTAGAAATGATAATTTTGATAAATTGCTTCAGCTTTCATGCTTACCTGTTTTCTGGTGGCACTAAATCCCAGTTTTAAATCTGAATAAAACTAAGCTGAATGACTTTTCCAGTGGAGCTTCCATTTCCCACTGATTATTTATAGAGTTTTCTCTCTATACCCCCCTTTTGGAGTCTGTTCTCTTTATCATTTCACAGGTATTAATCCCCTTTTTATCCCCTACTGTTTACCTTTATTTCGACCCAGATTTCAGGCTCTCTGTATTCCTTAATGCTTTCCCTCATTCATTTTTCTCCCCTTGCTTCTGATCTTCTGGGCAGCTGCCATAGAAACATTTCCCTGTTCTCTGCACACATACACAATAAATGGGTTCTTGGTCCTTGGGGGAATTAATACCCTGGAGAGCCACCATGCCTGATTAGTAAGCAGCAGATACAGCCACCATGGTGTGGAAACGTGTTCTAAGAGTAGTATGTGCCCACCTACACCTTCTGTGTTCATGGCCTCTTTTGCCCATTAACATTGTTATTTTAGGTTTGGCTTTTAATTCCAAAGGAACATGTTTATAGTATCATCTGGCTGATCTACCTTGATGCAGCCTCTCCCACTTTTCCACTTATATACCCATGATGACATAAAAAGATAAAAAGCATACTGGTGGAAAATAAGACTGATAGCCTTTTGCAGGATTTCTAGAGGACTTTCTGCTGATTACAAGGCTGATGGAGCTGATTTGAGAATGACTATCTTTGACCAACACTGGATTTCTGTAGCAGTTAGAAAGCCTGGGCAGCTGTGTCCTGTGGGTATGGCTTTTTGACATGTTCCAAATACTGTTGCAGATCTCCTTCTCTATAACACCCTTTTCAAATATCTGCATAGATGGCAACTCCCAGAAATTTACTATACTTGTTTAGTGGGTTATGCTGGAGAAGAAAAATGAAATTCATCCTAGGTGGTAAAGCTCCCTCTCCTCTATAACCCACCATCCAAATCTGTAACTGGAAGAAAGAAGAGCTTGTCTAGCACGGGGTACATGTATTGTGGCTTTCCTTGTATTCTTTGTTTGATGGGAGTTTGGGGTAAATAAATGTGCAACAATAGGAAATAGTACACCTCAGACTAGTTGCTTAGGTTAGTCCACGATGAAAACTTGCTAAACATCAAAAGTGTTCAGACCAACTTGCGCTATAGCATGGAACCCAGAAGGGGATTCAGAAGCTACTGCCAGCAGGAGAGTACAAATATTATCTGTTGGCCAGTTAAAATATGAATAACTTTCTGCCACTTCAACAGTAAATAAACACACAGACACACAAAATGATGATCCAGGTAAAGGTGATGTTATAGAAAGTAGATGTTGCTTTTAAGTTTTTAAAGTTAAAATATAAAAATGTATTTAAAATTTACTTATTCATCATAAGATTACATTTGTGTATAATTTATATATTTTAAATTAAAACTTTTAAAAACAACGCCTACATAGTACTCAATACCATATAAATACTTAGATTAAAAAGTTATCAGCTCTTTTTACTCTTCTAATCTCACCTCCCCCAACATAAACACTACTATCATTTTTGTTCTTATCCTTCTAAATATATTTATACATATACACACTATCAATCCACCTATCTACACACACATGCACGCACACACACACATTTTAAAATGTAAATAGCATAATGTTGCTCAGATTGCTCTGAAACCTGTCTTTTTATGCAATAATATATCTTGAAATATGTTCCTCATATTATTATGCATATATCTACTTCATTATTTTTAACAGCTCTACAACATTTCTTGGTATGGATATTTCATAATTTACTTTTATCATTCCTTTACACATGGACTTTTTTGTGGATTCAAATATGGGATTATTACAAATAGTGCTATGGTGACCTACCTTGTATCTTTTGTGTACATGTGTAAGAATGTCTATGGGACAGATTCCTAGAAGGGGAATTGTTGGATCAATGGATACTCACATTTTGCATTATGATAGATACTGGCAAATTTCCTCTAAAATAACTCTACCAATTTCCTTTCTCATCAACGGTCTATGAAATGCCCATTTTACCCATATTTATATCAACATTGGACATTATCAACCTTTAAAATGTTTTACTTATTTAATAACAAATACTTTATAATTTCATGGTTAGTAATGAGGTTGAATGCTCTTTTACATATTTACTACTATAAACATTATATTTGTCATGAAATTTAAATCTAACTTGAATTGTTGATCCTGAAGTTCATTTAGAAATTTTGAAACTTGAATTGTCAAATCTAAAGTCATTTAGAACAAATGGGTGAGCTACTTAAAATTTTGAGGAAAAGAAAAAGTAAATGATAGCAGAAGAAAATACTTGTTTTACAAGATGTTAAATATATGATATACCTCCAGTAAACAGTCTAAGAAACAACAGACATCACAGTGGTACAACTAGCGGGTATAAAACCTAGTGTATGAAATAATTTAGTCTATGATAAAAGTTGTGTCAAAACCAATGATGACTCAGATCTCTCAAAAATGATATTTAATTACTGTTTAAATTATACAACAATTAAAATTATAAAAAACAGGCTGGGTGTGGTGGGTCATGCCTGTAATCCCATTACTTTGGGAGGTCGAGATGAGCAGATCACCTGATGTCAGGAGTTCGAGACCAGCCTGTTCAACGTGGAGAAACTCCGTCTCTACTAAAAAATACAAAAAATTAGCCAGGTGTGGTGGTGGCTACCCTAATCCCAGCTACTTGGGAAGGCTGAGGCAGGAGAATCACTTGAACCCAGGAGGCGGAAGTTGTAGTGAGCTGAGATCGGGCCACTGCACTCCAGCCTGGGCAACAAGAGTGAAACTCCATCTCAAATAAAAAACAAGAAACAAAAACATTAAGATTATAATAGAAATACACTATTATAATCTTATTTGACTATATATATAATGCTCTAGAAAAAAGAAAATATAATTGTTGAATGTATGTATATATATATATATATATATATATATATATACATGATTTTCAGGTTGAGATGATGTCCTAATCATGAAAATAAAAACAAATGCTAAAATAGATAACATTATATAATGTACTAAATTTAAATATTCCTGAATGGTTAAAAAAAAATCACCATCTATGAGATCATTTGGCAATGAAAAACTGGGAAAAATTATTTTAAACAAGTATGACAGACATAGACATAGGGTTAATATAATCAGTACTTAAAGGGCTTTCTCAAATTCAGAAGAAAAAAACATAACATCTAAATAGAAAATTGAACAAAGGGCATGAATGGATAAAACATTAACCTTTCCTGCTCAAGCTACTCCAAGAAGGGCAAACAGCTGATGAATATTGGGTGTTTTAAAGTACGGTGACAGATAAATGCTTCTTTTGTGTCAAGTTACTACAGTTTTTCTTGATGGTAATGGAGGAGAGCACTCTTGTTTTAAAGAAGAGTGTTCTTTAATAATTTTAGAAGGTAGTATACAACTAGCCACATTTTTACAATTTAATAACTTTCCAGATTGATTAAGAAAAAGAAAGCCTCCGAAATGCCTTAATGACAGCAACGTGTGATCAGAGATGAAGCTTCACAATCAGATAATGTGGTAAAACTATGTAGTGCCTAAGTTTTAGCCAAAGAAAAAAGAATAAAAGAAAAAAAAGTCTATTTGCATATAGATACTGTGTTTTCCCAATTTTGTTTTGAAGATACTGTTCCCTTTAGTATGGAAACTGTTATATTTGTTCTCAAGATAAATTAGCAGGCAGGGCTTCCTGTCAAAAAAGAAAAAAGCTTCTTACCTTTGTACTGACTCACACTGGCAGAATGCAAACCAGAGGAAGCACACACATGTGACTCAGTTTCCCTGATTCCTAGCAGTTCTTCTAAGGAGCAGAAGCAGCAAATACACCTTTGTGCAAGCTGAAAGAGCCCCAGGCTTACCTGGCTGCACCACTGACAGGAAGAAGTAATCTAAAAGAGAACCTCAACAGTGTCTTGCCAGAGGGGTGCAGAATCTGCAATCTCTTTTCAGTGCTGAGGCCAAGAGTGAACTTGGCCCTAACCCAGAACAGAGTTCCCTGCTGTGGGAGGGAGCCTAGTGCAGCCAGTAGCTGCAATTCAGTAATCCAAATTCTGGCAGTCAACCCTGAGAAAAATAAACTCAAAGATTTATGTAAAAGGATATGCATTGCAGTGTTATTAAAAGTGGCAAAAATGTAAAAACTTAAATAACCGCAAATAAAAGAAAGTTTAAGTTATGGCACCTTCATAAGGCAGAATATTATTATTGCAGCCATTAAAGACTCGTGTTTTTAAAGACCACTTAACCAAATAGGAAAATACATTATTATGTTAAGTGAATAAAGCAAAGGTCAAAGTGGTATTTATGGTATGAGCCCATCTAATTATATGTATTATAATTATATATACACAAACACACACATATATATGGAAATATATGTGTGTGTTTTTATATATACATAAATGCCTAGGAAGAGACTAGAACAAAATATTTCACAAAACATTTTACAGTAATTTATAGATAGATAGTATTATGTGAAGTTACATTTTTATGTATTTTTTTGTACAAAATATTCTAGTATGGGCAAATATTTTATCAGAAGTATTTATATATCTTATTTTTTAGTTTGAGAAGTTGCAATATATCTATACATACACCCCCTATACTACATTGAGGCTCACAAGGAGGTAATCCTTTTACTTCATGTGTATGTGTTTCTTTGTAGTGAAGGGCAGGAGCTTCAGCTTTTGAATTGAAACAAACAAAACCCTCTGGGGACTATATATTTGTGGCAATAAGCTTTAATTGAGGGGAAGGTGTTTTAATTATATTCCTATCTTAAATGATAGCACTTTCTAGTTACTGCTCTCTTGTTTTTGGAATACTCTGTTCACACCAGTGTTGAAAGTAGGGCTTAAGAACTACCATACAAACAAGTCCAGAAAATAAAGATGTGGTGTAATCAAGTGTGAGGGACTAAACAATGAAAGTGGATACTCATCTGACAAAATTGCTGTTGCTCATCTTTAGTTTTTACACATGTAATGGCTTATTTCTGCCCCTGAAAAGAAGCTGCCTATAAAAGGTGTCCACTTAACACATCTTTGAATGATAGCAGTCTACTCCATTCTTCCAAAATACTGATTAAAACAGACAAAAATAAGCATACATGGTGGGGAGAATGGTGAAACTAGGGAATAGTCCCAATAAAATACCTCAAAATTCAAGGAAGTTTTGTTTAATATAATCTGATTTAGAATACAATAGAAGACACCAGGAACTGGAATAAAATTTCCCTTTTCAGGAATCTGTGTAGTGTCACTTTTGTTAAGCGGAGGACGCTTAGAAAATCTCCACTAATCACCTTCAAATTAGATGAACTAGGGCCAGGTGTGAGGCCGGCAGATGGAAGGAACTCATCTACTAGAAGCTCACCCCTGAACATCATTACTTCTTTTCTACCTTGTAGGAAGAATTTTCTATAAAAAAAATTCTTAAGTTGACTCTAAAATGGCAGATGTGAGGGCAAAAATAGATGGCCAAGAACAATATCTGGAATGGAAACCAATGGTGTAAACCAGTGTCGACTCTGAAGAAATGTAATTGGTTCAACTGAAATGTAAATGTAAATTGATACATCTATGGAAAGTAATAGGTAACAGCTATGCGAATTAAAAATGCAGACTTCCACTTTCAAGTAATTGGAGTGGATGTGATTCTCCTATTCTACCCACTAAATACAACAAAAACCCCTGAACCTTCCATATAGAACAAACACAAGATTCTGAAAGGCAGAGAGGAGGAAGTGAGACTGGTTAGGGGCATGAGAACCAGAGGAATCTGCTGGTAAGTTACCTGTGTTGTCTTCTTATCTTTCATATCCAAGACTTGATACTGAAGAAGCTAGCAAGCTGGGAATACCAATGGGCACAGACAAAAACCCCGCAGTGAGACCTATTTTCTCTAGCCAGAAAAGTATAAAAAGGGACATTGTAGCAAGACAGAACACTTATAGACACTAATCTCTTTATAAAAAACAGAAAAAATTGTGGCCCCACTCTTACCCATGCCAAGGAAGCCTGAGTGGGGAATCTAGACTTCCTTTCACTTTCCAGAGGCTGTAGCTATTCTCCTGGAGGGTAATATCAGAGGCAAGGTAGGGAGCCAGGACTTTCATCCCTGCTGGCTGGTAACAGCTTGTTCCTTCTCCTCATTCTTGCTGGAGTATTGATGGGGAGTATAGATTTCCACTTCCACCTAGCAAAAATTATGTACCCTTGCCCCTTGTTCCTGGTGCTATGATATTGGAAACCTAATGGAGACTCAGGACTTTCACCATTGCCAAGAGGTTAAGTGCCCGTGGAGGCCACAGAGAGACTGAAACCCCAACCATATCCAGCAGTTGAAAGAAACTCCCACTTCAGTGTCAGTGAAGGCCAAGCAGGGAACCTGGACTTTTATACCTAGCAATATGAGGTGATGTTCTTCCTTCCCTTGCTGGAGCAGGGTCAGGAAAAGCCAGTGAAAACAAGGTTGAAATAAAAGTTCAAGGTTGCAGAGCATAATATAAAAATGTTCAGCTTTCAGTTGAATATTTCTCTTTATACAAAGAACCAGGAAGACCTCAAATTGTATCAAAAGAGACAGCCAATAGCTGCCAACATTGGGATGACTGTCAGAATTATCTGAAAAGGATTTGAAAGCAGCCATGATAAAAATGCTTAAACAAGCAATTACACTTGAAATAAATGCAAAAATAGAAAGCTCAGCAAAGAAATAGAAAGTCTCAGCAAGGAAATATGAAGAGGAACTAAATGAACATTTCAGAACTGAGAATGCAGAAACTGAAATAAGATGCTCAGTGGATAGACTCAACAGCATAGTGAAGGGGAGAGAGGAAGGCATCAATGACTGGAAGACATAACAATAGAAATTCCAATCTCAACAATGAGGGACAAGAGAATGATAAGCAAACAACAAAACCTCACTGACTAGTGGGATTATAATAAAACATCTAACATTCATGCCATTGAAGTCTCAGAAGGAAGGAGAAAGAAGTGCTGGAAAAGTATCTGAGGATATAATGGCTGAAAACTTCTCAAATTTGGAAACGACATAAACCTACAGATTCAATTAGCTGAGCAAACCCCAAATAGAATAAACACAAAAAAGTTTACACTAAGATGCATTATAATTAAACTTCTGAAAACTGTATTCAAGAAAAATTTTTGAAAGTGAGAAAAAAATGACACAGGAAAAATCAGTTAGAAGGACAGCATATTTTTCATGAGAAACAATGAAATGCAGAATAAAGTGGCACGAAATTTTTCAAATGCTGAAAGAAAATTTATCAAGTCATAATCCTAAACCCAGTGAAATTATCACTGAGGAATGAAGGAGAAATAAAGACACTCTCCAGATAAGGAAGACTAAGGGATTTAGTCACCATAAACCTGCTCTAGAAATGTGATTTGAAAAAGTTCTCCAAATAGAAAGGAAACAGTAAAAGAAAGGGACTCTGGGAAATTAGGAAGGAAGAAAGAACACAGTAAGCAAAAGCATGTGTAAACATGGGTAAACATTAAGCTTTCCTTCTCCTTTTGAAATTAATATATTTTGTAGTTGAAGTGAAAATTATAACACTGTCTGATGTAGGTGATAGATGAATGCAGAGGAAATATTTCAGACAACTATATTTTAAGTGGGGGAAGGCAAAAAGACATCAAAGTAGATAGAGTTTCTATACTTCACTCAAACTGATAAAATGCTACTAATAGACTGTCTAAATTATATGCATACATATATATATATATACACACACACATATTTGATACCCAGAGCAACCACTAAAATATAAGACATACATTAAAAACACTATAGATGAATCAAAATGGATTCTAAAATGGTTAACCTCCTTGAAACACAAGAAAAACCAGAAATGAAGAACAGAACAAACAGAAAACAAAAAGGAAGATAACAGACTTAAGCCCTAACATATCAATAATTACATTAAATGCAGATAGTCTAAAACCATCAAGACAGAGGCTGGCAGGGTGATTAAAAAACATGAACCAGGCCAGGCATGGTGGCTCACGCCTGTAATCCCAGCACTTTGGGAGACCAAGGCAGGTAGACTGGGAAGATCAGGAGATAGAGACCATCCTGGCCAACATGGTGAAACACTGTCTCTACTAAAATATTAAAAACTAGCTGGGCATGGTGCCATGCACTTACAGTCACAGCTACTCGGGAGGCTGAGGCAGGAGAATCACTTGAACCTAGGAGGTAGAGGTTTCCGTGAGCTGAGATGGCACTGCTTCACTCCAGCCTGGTGACAGAGTGAGACTTCATGTCAAAAAACAAACAAACAAAAAATGAACTGTATGCTGTCTGCAAGAAACACATCAAATATAATATATGTACATTGAAAGTAAAAGGGCAGAGGCCAGGCACGGTGGCTCATGCCTGTAATCCCAGCACTTTCGGAGGCCGAGCGGGTGGATCCCCTGAAGTTAGGAGTTCGTAACTAGCCTGACCAACGTAGTGAAACCCTATCTCTACTAAAAATGCAAAAAAATTAGCTGGATGTGGTGGCAAACACCTGTAATCCCAGCTACTCGGGAGGCTGAGGCAGGCTTGAACCAGGGAGGCAGAGTTTGCAGTGAGCCAAGATTGTGCCATTTCACTCCAGCCTGGGCAACAAGAGTGAGACTCCGTCTTAAAAAAAAAAAAAAAAGTAAAAGGGCAGAAAAGATACACAAACATTAATCCATGGAATTCAAGAGTGGCTATGTTAATATCAGATAAAGTAGACTACAGAGCAAAAGAAAATTGTCAGAGACAGAGCTAGACATAATATAATGATACAAAGGTCAATCTACCAGGAAGATATCGCAATTCTAAATGTTAATGCACAAGACAACAGAGCTGTAAAATATGTGAAGTGAAAACTGGTAGAACCGAAAGGAGGAACAGGCAAATCTACAATTATATGTGGAGAATTTAACACCCTTTCTCAAAAGTTGATAGGACAATTATACAGAAAATCAGTAAGGACATAGAATAACTCACAAAACCATCAACTAATAGGATCTAATTTACATTTATGAAACATTCCACCCAATAATAGCAGAATATATATTCAAATACCTGTGAACCATATATCAAAAAATATAATAGCTTGAGTGATTTAAAAAACTCTGAATATAAGAAAATTGAAACTATATAGAGAGTGTTTTCTGATCCAAATAAACCAAGCCTGAGATCAGTAACAGAAATATAAAAGGACAATCTCCAACACTTTGAAACTAAACAGCATACTTTTAGTAATGCATGGGTCAGAGTATCGGGGACATAAAAAATATATTGAACTAAATGAAAATGGAAATATAACATAAAATTTGTAGGTAGCAGATAAAGCAGTGATGAGAGGGAAATTTATAGGACTAAATTCATACATTAAAAATGAGGAAATAATCTCAAATTGGTAATTTATCAACTCAGAAAACTAAAACAAGTTAAACTTGAAGCAGAAAATAAGCAAAAGTCAAAGAAATTGAAAACAGAAAAATAGTAGAGAAAATCAATGGAACAAAGAGCTAGTTGTTTGAAAAATCAATTAAATTAGCTTCTAGCAAGACTGACAAAAAGAGAGAATACATAAATTACTTAGATTAAGAATGATATTGTAGATGTCACTACAGACCCTGCAGACATCAAAACGAAATAAAGATAATACTGTGAACAACTTCACTGTGATGAATTTGACAACTTCAGAGAAGTGGGCCAGTTCCTTGAAAAACATGAGCTACCACAACTCGCCGAATATTATGTTCATAATTTGAATAGTACTGTAATTATTAAGGAAATTCGATTCATAATTTTAAAACTCCTTCCAAAGAAATATCCAGCCCCACTGGTTTTACTGGAGAATTCTACCACATGTTTGAAAATAATCAATACTAATTCTACAGAGTCTCTTCCAGAAAATAGGAAAGGAAGCAATTCTTCCCAATTTGTTTTATTAAGCTAGTATTTCCCTGATACTAAAACCAGACAAACAATACAAAAAAAAACTACCAATATCACTTATAAATAGAGAAGTAAAAATACTTTGCAAAATATTAGCAAGTAGAATTCAGCAGCATATAAAATAATTGCTTACGATAACCTAGTGGTATTTATTTTATAGATGCAGTGCTGGTCAAATATTTTAAAATCAGTCTATGCCATCTACCACATTAACAGGTTAGAGAAAAGAAGCCACGCAATCATATCAATTGATACAGAAAAAACATCTGATAAAATTCAACACCTATTTACGATGCAAAATTTTGGGAAAAAAAAAGTGGGATGTCTTCAACTCGATATATAACCGTCTACAAAAAAAATCCTAGAAATAATATTATAGTTCAAGGTGAAAAACTGAATGCTTTCTCTTCAAGATTGAGAACAAGGCAAGGATATTCGATTTCACTACTATTATTCAATAGAGTGCCAAAAGGCAAGAAAAGGAGATAAAGGCAATAGATTGAGAAAGAAGAAAAAAAAGTTGTTTTTATCTGCAGATGGCATGATTGCATATATAGAAAATATCAAAGAATCTATTTTAAAAATCCTAGAGTTAGTTCAGCAAGGTTTCAAGATTTAAGCTGAACATACAAAAGTCAATTGTATTTTGATACACTAGCAACGAACACATGGACACAGAAATTGAAAAATACAATAGAATTTACAATTGCTGTCAAAAGAATTAGGCATAAATATAACAAAATGTGTAAGAAGTGGATGCTGAAAACTATAAAATACTGATTAAACAAATAAAAAAGATTTAAATAAACAAAGAGACATACCATGTTTATGGAGTGGAAGATGTCTGTTCTCCCCATGCTGGTAGGTGGTATTGCTAGCAATTCCTATCAAAATCCCAAGAATATTTTTTGGGGATGTCAACAAAATTATTCTAAGTTCTGTATGGATTGTCAAAGGAACTAGAATATTTTGAACAATTTTAAAAAATAAAGTACAAGGACTCAGTTTAGGCAATTTTTATGACATTATATAGGTAAAGCAACCAAGACTGTGGTTGGTGATGGATAGAGATATATCACTGGAAGAAAATAGAGAACACAGGCAAAGGCCCATACAAATATGAACAGAGGTGCATATGACTTTTGACAGGTGCAAATTCAATTCACTAGAGACAAGATACTCTTTTAAATAAATGGTGCTGGAAATGGACAAAAAAATGAACCTCATTCTCAGTACCACACCTTATATAAAAATTCAAAATGGATTATGGACTTAATGCAAATCACAAAACTATATAACTATTGGAAAAAATAGGCAAAAAATCTTTGGTATCTAAGAATAAAGAGTTCTTAGGCTTGATACCAAAGCATGGAAAAATTCCACTTCATTAAAATTCAAAAATGTTGGTCTGTAAAAGACCTTGGTGAGTAGATGAAAATATAAACTGTAGATTGGAAGAAAATATTTGAAACTAGATATCTAAGAAAGGACTACTTTATATAGTACCCTAGACTATATAAAGAACTCTCGAAAGTCAACAGTAAAAAACAATTCAGTTAGAAAATAGGAAAAAGACACAAAGAAATATTTTACTGAAGAGTACATAGAGATGGCCAATAAGCCTAAGAGATACTGAAAATCATTAGTCATTATGGGAATGCAAATTAAAATCACAATGAGTATCACTATACATGAATCAGAATGAGTAAAATAAAAACTGACATCAAATGCTAGCAAAATGCAGAGAAGCTAGATCATTTGTACATTGCTGGTGGGAATGTAAAATGGTACAGCCACCCTGTAAAACTATTTAAAAGTTTCATAAAGAACTAAACATGCAACTGTCATACAGACCAGTAATGGCATTCCCGGATAAATGAATACTTATGTTTACACAAAAATCTGTACACAAATATTCACAGTAGCTTTGTTTACAATAATCAAAAATTGGAAAAGACACTGATGTCTTTCAGTGGGCAAATGCTTAAACAAATTGTGATATATGCATATCATAGAATAGTGTTCAACAATGAAAAGGAGGAGCAGGATCATCATGGTGGATAGGAGGCAGGACTAGAGTGCATCTCTGGACAGAGCAATGTGCGGGGGCTCGCATCGTGAATTTTAGCTCCAGATCAACTGCAAGAACAAACCAGCAGTACCAAGAGGACCCACAGACCCTCTGAAGGAAGCGGACTGTTCCTGCAGGACCCGGGAGACCACCCCCGCAAAACTGTGAATGTCCCAACCACGGAAGTGGGAAAGGTAGACCATCCTCTCCCCCAGCACACACTCCCACTGGAGAAGCCGAAGGTCTGTTTGTGGAGAAGTTTCCGACTTTACCTGAAGCTGAGTCAGTTTGGAGAGCCGAGTGAAATACGTGAGTAGAGGAGGCAGTAGGAAGGGCCCTGGGAGCTCACTGGGTCCCCTAGCAGGCCATTCCTTCCTGGCACCACAGGGATCCAACAGGAGAGAGCAGGGGGTAAAACCACACAGGGAGAAGGACATCTCTAGCTGAACTTTGTAGCAATTTGAACAGATTGAGAAGCCTCCTGGCCAGAACTCAGAAGAGGGCGCAAATCCGGTGTGCAGACTCCACAGGCAGGGGAAGAACCAAGACCTTTTCTTTTGTAGTTGGAGGCAGGTAGCCTGGGGCAGGTTTTCAGGCTCTGTGCCTGGAAACAGACTTGGGGCTATTGAGTAGGGCATGGTGGGAGTGAGACTGGCCCTTTGGTTTGTGTGGGAGCTGGGTGAGGCCTGTGACTTCTAGCTTTTCCCACTTCTCTGACAACCTGCATGACTCAGCAGAGGCAGCTGTAGTCATCCTAGGTACACAACTATAGTGACCTGGGACTGTCACCGCCACCTCAAAGCAGCCTCAGCAAGACCCTCCCAAGGAGAGTCTGAGCTCAAACGCTCCTACCCAGCCCTGACCTAGTGGTCTTTTCCTACCCACCCTGGTAGTGGAAGAGAAAGGGCATATAATCTTGGGAATTCCAGAGCCTCACCCACCACTCCTCTGCATACCATGACAGCTGTTGCTCTCTGGAAAGTGCCAGCTCCTGGCAGGAGGCCAAGCAGCACAAAAATAGACCATTAAACCACTAAAGCTAAGGACCCTCACAGAGTCCATTTCATTCCCGACCCCCATCCCTGCCACCTCCACCAGAACAGGCACTGGTATCCACAGCTGAGAGACCTATGGATGGGTCACATCGGCAGGGCTCTGTGCAGACAGCTCCCATACCAGCCTGGAACCAGGCAGACTTCTGGGCAGCTAGACCTAGAAAAAGAGACAACAATTACTGTAGTTTGACTCACAGGAAGCCACATCCATAGGAAAAGTGGGAATATACTACATCAAGGGAACACCACATGAGACAAAGAATCTGAACAATAGCCTTCAGCCCTAGACATTCTCTCTAACAGAGCCTACCCAAATGAGAAGGAACCAGAAAACCAGCTCCGGTAATATGACAAAAACAAGGCTCTTCAACACCCCCCAATAAAATCACACTACCAGTAATGGATCCAAGAAGAAATCCCTGATTTACCTGAAAAAGAATTCAGGAGGTGAGTTATTAAGCTAACCAGGGAGGGGGACCAAGAAAAAGGCAAAGCCCAATGCAAGGAAATCCAAAAAATGATACAAGAAATGAAGGGAGTAATTATCAAGGAAATAGATAGCTTAAAGAAAAAAACAATCAAAAATTCAGGAAACTTTGAACACAATTTTGCTCTGGAAAGTCTCAGCAATAGAATTAAGCAAGTCAAAGAAAGAAATTCACAGCTCGAAGATGAGTTCTCTGAATAAACCCAAATCCAAGTAAAGACAAAGAAGAAAGAATAAGAAAATATGAACAAAGCCTCCAAGAAGTCTGGGATTATGTTAAACAACCAAACCTAAGAATAGTCGGTGTTCCTAAGGAAGAGGAGAATTCTAAAATCTTGGAAAACACATTGGGGGAATAATCAAGGAAAAACTTCCTTGGCCTTGCTAGAGACCTAGACATCCAAATACAAGAAGCAAAAAGAAATCCAGGAAATTCATTGCAAAAAGATCTTCATCTGGGCACGTTGTCATCAGGTTATCCTAAGTTAAGATGAAGGAAAGAATCTTAAGAGCTGTGAGACAGAAGCAACAGGTAACCTATAAAGGAAAACCTATCAGATTAACAGCAGATTTCTCAGCAGAAACACTACAAGCTAGAAGGGATTGGGCCCTATCTTCGCCCCCTCCTCAGACAAAACAATTAGCCAAGAATTCTGTATCCAGCAAAACTAAGCATCATATTTGAAGGAAAGATAGTCTTTTCAGACAAACAAGTCCTGAGAGTGTTTGCCATTACCAAGCCACCACTACAGGAACTGCTAAAACGGAGCTCTAAATCTTGAAACAAATCCTGGAAACACATCAAAACAGGATCTCTTTAAAACATAAAATCACACAGGACCTATAAAACAAAAATACAAGTTAAAAAGCAAAAACAAAAAAACAAAACAAAGTACACAGACAACAAATAGCATGATGAATGCAATGGTACCTTACATCTCAATACTAACATTGAATGTAAATAGCTAGATGTTCCACTTAAAGATACAGAACTGCAGAATATATAGTAACTCACCAACCAACTATCTGCTGCCTTCAGGGGACTCACCTGACATATAAGGACTCACATAAACTTAAGTAAATGAGTGGAAAAAGGCATTTCATGCAAATGGACATCAAAAACAAGCAGGGGTAGCTATGCTTATATAAGACAAAACAAACTTTAAAGCAACAGCAGTTGAAAGAGACAAAGAGGGACATTATATAATGGTAAAGGCCTTGTCCAACAGGAGAATAATACAATCCTAAACATATGTGCACCTAACACTGGAGCTAACAAATTTATAAAACTATTACTAATAGGCCTAAGAAATGAGATTGACAGCAACACAATAATAGTGGGGGGACTTCAATACTCCACTGACAGCACTAGACAGGTCATCAAGACAGAAAATCGATAAAGAAGCAATGGATTTAAACTGTACCTTGGAATAAATGGACTTAGCAGATATATACAGAATATTTCATCCAACAACCACAAAATACACATTCTGTTCAACAGCACATGGAAATTTCTTCAAGGTAGACCATATGATAGGCCATAAAATGAGCCTTAATAAATTTAAGAAAATTGAAATTATATCAAGCACTCTCTGAGACCACAGTAGAATAAAACTGGAAATCAGCTCCAAAAGGAACCCTCAAACCATGCAAGTACATGCAAACTAAATAACCTGCTCCTGAATGAGCATTGGGTCAAAAACAAAATCAAGATGGAAATTTAAAAGATTCTTCAAACTGAACGGCAGTAGTGACATAACCTATCAAAACCTTTGGGATCTAGCAAAGGAACCTCTGGGATCCTTTGCTAAAAGGAAAGTTCATAGCCCTAAACACCTACATCAAAAAGACTGAAAGAACACAAACTGACATTCTATGGTCACACTTCAAGAAGCTAGAGAAATAAGAACAAACCAAATCCAAACCAAGAAGAAGAAGGGAAATAGCCAAGATCAGAGCAGAAGTAAGTGAAATTGAAACAAAAAATAATATAAAAGATAAATGAAACAAAAAGCTGATTCTTTGAAAAGATAAATAAAATTGAGAGATCACAGTCAAGACTAATCAAGAAAGAGAGAAATCCGAATAACCTCACTAAGAAAGGAAACAGGAGACATTACAACTGATACCACCGAAATAGAAAAGATTATTCAATCCTACTAAGAACACCTTTATATATAAACTAGAAAATCCAGAAAAGATGGATAAATTCCTGGAAAAGTACAACCCTCCTGGCTTAAATCAGAATTAGATACCCTGAGCAGACCAATAGCAAGCAGTGAGATTGAAATGGTAATTTAAACATTACCAACACAAAAAAGTCCAGGACAGATAGATTCGTAGCAGACTTTATCAGACATTCAAAGAAGAATTGGTACGAAACCTTTTGACACTATTCCACAAGATAGAGAAAGAAGGAACTCTCTCTAATTCATTCTGTGAAGCCAGCATTACCCTAATACCCAAACCAGGAAGGGATAAAACTAAAAAAGAAAACTACAGACCAATATCCTTGATGAACATAGATGCTAAAATCCTTAACAAAATACTAGCTAACTGAATCCAACAACATATGAAAAAGATAATCTACTATGATCAAGTGGGTTTCATACCAGGGATGCAGGGATGGTTTAACATACACAAGTCAATAAATGTGATACATCACATAAATGGAATTAAAGATAAAAATCATATGATCATTTCAATAGATGCAGAAAAAGTATTTGAAAAAATCCAGCATCCCTTTATGGTTAAAACTGTCAGCAAAATTGGCATACAAGGGACATATTTTAATGTAATAAAAAACCACCTATGACAAACCAACAGCCAACATAATACTGAATGGGGAAAACTTGAAACCATTCCCTCTGAACACCGGAACAAGACAAGGATGCCCACTCTCACCACTCCTCTTCAACATGGTACTGGAAGTCCTAGCCAGAGCAATCAGACAAGAGAAAGAAATAAAGGGCATCCAAATCAGTAAAGAAGTCGTCAAACTGTCACTGTTTGCTGACGATATGATTGTTTACCTCAATAACCCTCAGGACTCCTCCAGAAAGTTTCCAGAACTGATAAAAGAATCCAGTGAAGTTTCCAGATACAAGATTAATCTACACCAACAGTGACCAACCAGAGAATCAAATCAAGAAACTCAAGTCCTTTTACAATAGTTCCAAAAAATATATATTTAGGTATACCTAACCAAGGAGTTGAAAGACTTCTACAAGGAAATCTACAAAACACTGCCTAAAGAAATAATAGATGACTCAAACAAATGAAAACACATCCCATGCTCATGGGGTGGGTAGAATCAATATTGTGAAAATGACCACACTGCCAAAAGCAATCTACAAATTCAATGCAATTCCCATCAAAATACCACCATCATTTTCACAGAATTAGAAAAAAACATTTCTAAAATTTATATGGAAAAAAAAAGAGCCCACATAGCCAAAGCAAGACTAAGCAAAAAGAACAAATCTGGAGGCATCACACTATCTGATTTTGAACTATACTATAAGGCCATAGTCACCAAAACAGCATGATACTGGTACAAAAATAGGCACATAGAGCAATGGAACAGAATAGAGAACCCAGAAATAAACCCAAATACTTACAGCCAACTGATCTTTGACAAAACAAACAAAAACAAAGTGGGGAAAGAACACCCTTTCAACAAATGGTGCTGGGATAATTGGCAAGCCACATGTAGGAGAATGAAATTGGATCGTCATCTCTCACCTTATACAAAAATCAACACAAGATGGATTATGGACATAAACTTAAGACCTGAAGCTGTAAAAATTCTAGAAGAGAACATTGGAAAAACCCTTTTAGACATTGGCTTAGGCAGCGATTTCATGACCAAAACCCAAAAGAAAATGCAATAAAAACAAAGATAAATAGCTGGGACCTAATTAAACTAAAAAGCTTTTGCATGGCAAAAGGAATAGTCAGCAGAGTAAACAGACAACCCACAAAGTGGGAGAAAATCTTCACAATCTGTACATCCAACAAAGCACTAATATCCAGAATCTACAACAAACTCCAAACAGTAAGAGAAAAACAATCAATCCTATCAGAAAGTGGGCTAAGGACATGAATAGACAATTCTCAAAAGAAGATATACAGACAACAAGCATGGAGAAATGCTCAACATCACTAATGAACAGGGAAATGCAAATCAAAACCACAATGGGATATCACCTCACTCCTGCAAGAATGACCATAATCAAAAAAGTAAACAAAACAGTAGATGTTGGCATGGATACAGTGAACAAGGAATACTTCTACACTGCTGGTGGGAACGTATAGCTACTAGTATAGCTGCTGTGGAAAACAGTGTGGAGATTCCTTAAAGAACTAAACCATTTGATACAGCAATGCCACTACTGGATATCTACCCAGAGGAAAAGAAGTCATTATTCAAAAAAGACACTTACACGTACATGTTTATAGCAGCACAATTCACAATTGCAAAATCATGGAACCAACCCAAATATCCATCAATCAATGAGTGGATAAAGAAATCATTTTATATAAATATGTATGTGCATATATACATACACACACATATATACATATATATGTATATAGACACACACAATGGAATACTACGCAGCCATAAAAAGGAATAAATCAACAGCATTTGCAGTGACTTGAATGAGATTGGCGACTATTATTCTAAGTGAAGTAACTCAGGAATGGAAAACTAAACATCATATGTTCTCACTGATATGTGAGAGCTAAGCTATGAGGACACAGAGGCATAAGAATGATACAATGGACTTTGGGGACTTAGGGGAAGAGTGGGAGGGGAGTGAGGGGTAAAAGATAACAAATGTGGTGCAGTGTAGACTGCTCGGGTGATGGATGCACCAAAATCTCACAAAGCATCACTAAAGAATTTACTCATGTAACCAAATACCACCTGGACCCCCAATAACTTATGGAAAAATAAAGAAGAAAAAAAAAGGAAAGAATTACTGATATATACAACAGCCTGGATGACTCTCCAGAATATTATGCTGAGTGAAAAACACCAATCCCCCAAAAGTTCCATGCTGTATGATTCCACTTATATAACATTCTTGAAATGACAAAATTATAGAAATGGAGAACAGATGAATGGTTTCCAGAAGCTAAGAAGAGCATGGGGAAAAAGATAAGTGGATATGGCTATGAAGAGGCAAAATGAGAGATTCTCGATGTGATAGAAATATTCTCTATCTTAGCTGTATCATTGTCAATATCCTGGTTGTGATACTGTGCTATAGTTTTGCAAGTTGCTACCGTTGGGGGAAAACTGGGCAGAGATTACACCATATGCCTCTATTGTTTCTTATAACTACATGTGAAGATAGGATTATTTCAAAATAAAAAGTTTAATTTAAAAATACACATTCATGGCCGGGTGTGGTGGCTCACACCTGTAAGCCCAGCACTTTGGGAGGCTGAGGCGGGTGGATCACCTGAGGTCAGGAGTTTGAGACTAGTCTGACCAACACAGAGAAACCCCATCTCTACTAAAAATACAAAATTAGCTGTGTGTGGTAGTACATGCCTGTAATCCCAGCTACTCAGGAGACTGAGGCAGGAGAATCGCTTGAACCTGGGAGGCAGAGGTTGCAGTGAGCTAAGATCCCACTATTGCACTCCAGCCTGGGCAACAAGAGCAAAACTCCATCTCAAAAAAAAAAAAATAATAATAATTACACATGCACTTTGGCCAAGCACCATGGCTCATGCCTATAATCGCAGTACTTTGGGAGGCCAAGGTGGGTGGATCACCTGAGGTCAGGAGTTCAAGAGCAGCCTGGTCAACATGGTAAAACCCTGTCTCAACTAAAAAATCAAAAAAATTAGCCGGGCAGGGGTAGCGAGTGCCTGTGGTCTTGGCTACTTGGGAGGTTGTGGCAGGAGAATTGTTTGAACCTGGAAGGGAGGTGGAGGTTGCAGTGAGCCAAGATTACACCACTGCACTCTAGCCTGGGCAACATTCCATGTCAAAAACAAAAACAAAACACAAACAATTGATCTTAAATTGAATTTTTAAGAATTTATTCCATAAATATTTTGTACTTACACATGTACCCAATTATTCATTCAATGGATATTCATTTCAGTATTACCTGCAGTAGCAAAAGATTATACATAATGTTTTAGCCATCAGGGGGTACTTTTTACTAAATTCATACAATGAAATTCTGTGCAGATATTACAAAGAGTGAAATACTACAAATGTATTGATTTATATGAAAATGCACATCTAGAACTGTTATGAAATGTTACATAAAGGCATGTTAATAAAAATATAAGAGTTCATGTGTACGTTTTTATATGCATAGAGTACTTTTGGGATAGACATGTGACTAGAAGCCATGATTGAGCCTAGAGAGAGCAACTGTGTGTCTGGTGGAAGATGTGGGGAAAGACCTTACTTATTATTCTTTATGCACCCTGTTATTTCACTTGAATTTTGTACCTTGTGCTTATATTACCAATTGAAGTATATATTAGCATGTTTTTAAAAAAAGGATGGAATTTCCAGAAACAGGCTCAGCTGTACCTATTCACATGTATATATACGTGTAAATATGCATTTAGATATGTATGTATGTACACATATGCATACATACTCCTTATGTCGTAATACACTCCAAATGAAGTAAAGCTATAAATGTAACATCTGGAAACAAACATGGTGGTAGAAAATGTAGGTAAATATTTCATAATCTTGGGGTAGGAAAAGTCTTTTAAAAGTGGAACACCAGTAATATAATCATAGAGGGAAAATATTGATGAATTTAAAGATATGAAAGTTTAAGGTTTTGTATGACTGAAGCAGCAGCACCCACATATATAAACTGCACTTAGTAATACTTCAACAAGAAAATGGCAAAATAATTGTGATATATTCATATAATTGATTACCCCACAGCAACAAAAATGAATAAACTACAGATACAAGGAATAGCATGGGTGAATCTCATGCATAGAATGTTGAGCCAAAGAAATAATTTACAAAAATCAGTCTATGGTGTTAAATGTCAGGTTAGGGGTTAATTTTCAAGAGAATGAAGACTCCCTTACATCCCTGCCAGTGAATATTCTGTATCTTGACCTAGTACAGGGTGCTACAGGTAGAACAGGGAGGTGTTTGCTTTGTAATAAGTCATTAAGCTGTGTGCTATTTTGTTTGTGCATTTTACTTTAAAAGTTTAAAAAATAAGCATATAAACAATAATGGATTTTTTTTTCATCTCTCAGGTTAGCAAATGATGTTTTTAAAGTGAAATTATCTTTTGATTGTACTGCAAATTGATGAAACTCTTCAGAAGGCACACTGGTATTGTGTTTCAAAATTTTATCCAGCAATTTTCATTACAGGGATTTGTCCTCAGGACAAAATGAGGAAAGAACAAGAGGGAGCATGCATAAGGACATCCATAAATGTCCTTATGCATGAATTTCCATTCATTTGTAAATGGAAAATCAGAAACACATGGAATGTCCAGCACTGGCAGATTGTTCATATTGAAAACCAAACCTACGGAATACATTCTAGCTCATGCTGAGGCAGAGCTACTTTATCTGTATGAAAGGTGTATCAGAAGTTTGGTGAGTAAGACAGCAATTTCTAGATCCCTCTCTCATGTAGTTATATATACATACTCATACATACACTCACGCGTAACTCTCAGAACCACACTGTTAAAAAAATCTTGCCTAAATAGTTTGAAATACTAGTCGCTAAAATGTCACCAAAATTTTTCTTTTTTATGTGTGTGTGTGTGTGTATGTCTGTGTGTGTGTCTGTTTACTTGTTTTACCTTTTGCATTCTTTAAAGAATACAAGTAGGAATGAGTTTCAAACCTGAGGAAAATAATAAAACAAATTAAACAAAAATTCCTGAGGAGCATTTTTGGATATTTCTGCCAGTTATCTCCCTACTTCTGCAATAATTAAGTTTCTAAGTTAAAATAGTAGAAAAAGAAGAAGGGAAGAGAGAGAAATGTGAACAAACGATATATTTGTTAAATTTAATCATGGTAAATGATAACATTGAAAGGAGAGTAAGATATGAACCATGTCATTACAGTTTTTCTTACACAGGAGCAGAATTATTCCTAGGTCATGTGTCAATTAAGTTGTTATTTTCATTTGTAGATTGAATGGTAGTGATATAATTCTAAATGTTTCCTAGTGTATTGAAAGGATTTTAAAATATTGTATATGTCAGCCAGGTGTGGTGGCTCATGCCTATAATCCCAGCAGTTTGGGAGGCCGATGTGGGAGGGTCGTCTGAGGTCAGGAGTTTGAGACCAGCCTGGGCAACATGACAAAAACCTCGTTTCTACTGAAAATACAAAACTTAGCCTGGTGAAGTGGCGGCACCTGTACTCCCAGCTACTTGGGAGGCTGAGGTGGGAGGATTGCTTGAACCCAGGAAGTGGAGGTTTCAGTGAGCCAAGATCATGCCACTGCACTCCAGCCTGGGCAGCAGAGTAAGAGTCTGTCTCAAAAAAAAAAAAAAAAAAAAAATATATATGTATATTTTTATATACATACACACACACATATATATAGTATGTGTCAAACTTAAGAGTTTTCATAATTAATTAGATCAGGCATGGTTCCAAGTTTTGTGAAGTTTTAAGATTATATAATTTTTGAGTCTGTCTGTAAGAAAGGAGAACAAAATTTTGAATACAAAGTTAGTTCCTGGTTTTTGGAACGGGCGTGTGCAGGTCCCCGGAACTGAAGTTTCCATCATGTAATGCTAGATTCACCTGTTAAAATGTATGCTAGACACATGCATTTTGTTTACTTATGCCTTGCGCCCCTTCTTTGAGGGGCATTATTGCTTACTCTTATTCAGTTATTAAAACATACTACTTGTCACTGATACAATTTAAAACTCTTAGGCAAGCCAATTTATTAAAATACAAAGAATAAGAATATGTATTTAAGCCCTACTGCTGAAGGTTCATTAAGCTCACTGATGTCTCAAGACTCTATACATACAGTAACTGGATTTATTTATTCCTCTTATTTTAAAGAAAGTAAATTATTCATTCAGTATTTGCTGAATGTTATTTATTTACTCTGTAAATAGCCCTGTACATAAGAATTCTACCACTTCCCCATCCCCACCAAATTCCACAATCTTGTCTCAAAATATATTCAAATTTTATACCAAGGCTCCTCAAACTTTAATGTACATTCAGATCACCAAGAGATCTTGTTAAAATGCAGATTCTGATTCAGTAGTTCTGGGGTGGGATCTAAGGTTCTGCATATTTAGCAAGTTCTCACATGATGCCTTCCTTGTTGCTGGTCCTCGGACCACATTTTGTATGCAGCAAGGCTCCAGAGTCCATATCCTACATCGTTCCGATTGTACCTAACATACCGTCATTGGAAATGGGAGGCTCCTCCCATGCCCACCACATGTAACTGGCACGGAAAATGTTTATACCAGCCTAGTGGCTCTTAGGTGCTGCTGGTGGGTCCTTAGTCATTGAATATAAGTGTAGAGACTAGATTGGGACCCAGCTGATGATGAGCAGGGCGAGGAGGGAGGGAGGGAAAGGAAGACAGAGAAAGAGAGAACACAAGTGAGAGAGTGATGAACAAGAAGCCCTTTATTTTGGGGAAATGTTTATGGGGGAAAGTAGGCAGACTGTTTGCACTTTAGCTTGAGGTCCAAATCACAGGTGAGGCAGTAGTGTAAGTTTCTTACGGGAATCTAAGAGTTAAGTAAAAGAGCCTCAGAGTTGTTCAGTCCTGGTCACACAGATAGCAGTACTTTTATTCCAGGGTTCAGGGCATGCTCTGTGTAGTGACAACCCTTTCAGCAGGCAGCCTGTCCAATCTATGGGCTTTTCTTCTGGAACTGTCAAGAGAAACCGATTGTATCCAGTGTTTTTGCGTTTCTGATGGCACAATAGTCTTCCCATAGTAACTCTGATATGGCTCTCCATATGCTGTCAGGCTAACCACAGATTCCTGATGGGTGAGGAGGGTGGAGAGACTGCTTTTCAATAAATACTCTTCCAGCAGCAACAATGATAGAAGTTTTCATTGTCAAAGTAATCTAAGAAAAGCACCACATGCCCTGTTGCCCCACCTTTGATATCCTATATTCCTAGGACAGTTGACAGTTTTATTTGTCATTATGGTGGAAAGAAATGTGTAAATATTTTTTGTTTGTTTGAGACAGAGTCTCACTCTGTAGCCCAAGCTGGAGTGCAATGCTGCAATCTCGGCTCATTGCAACCTCCGCCTCCGGGGCTCAAGCAATTTTTGTGCCTCAACCTCCTGAGTAGCTGGGACTACAGGCACCTGCCACCATGCCAGGCTTATTTTTGGTATTTTAGTAGAGACGGGGTTTCACCATGTTATCCAGGGTGGTCTTGAACTCCTGACCTCAGGTGATCCACCCGCCTTGGGCTCCGGAAGTGCTAGGATTACAGGCATGAGCCATGGTGCCTGGCCGATCTACCTTCTTAATGTTTAAGTATGTAGTACAAATACCTGTAATCACAATGTTGTACAGCAGATGTCTAGAACTTTTTCATTTTACATGACTGAAACTCTATAGTGATCGAACAGTAGCTTCCTATTTTCCTTTCCCTCCAGCCTCTGGCAACCACTATTGTACTCTCTGCTTCCACAAGTTTGACTATGTTAGATAACTTCATGTAAGTGGCATCATGCAGTATTTGTGCTTCTGTGACTGGCCTATTTCACTTAGCGTAATACTTTCAAGGTTCATCCACATTATAGTCTATGACAGGATTTCCTTTGTTTCAATGGACATTTTAGCAATATTAAATCTTCCAAGCCATGGCATAGGATTTTTCCCCCCATTTATTTGTGTCCTCTGTTTTTCAGCAATGTTTTGTAGTTTTTAGTGTATAAGTCTTTTGCTTTCTTGGTTAAGTTTATTTCTAAGTTTTATTCTTTTTGATGCTATCATGAATAAGATTGTTTTCTTAATTTCTTTTTTGAATTGTTCATTGTTAATGTATAGTAACACAACTGATTTTTGAGCACTGATTTTGCATCCTATAACTTTACTCGGTTCATTTATTCCAATAGATTTTTATTCAAAAATTAGTGGAATTTAAGGGTTTTCTGTATACTGTATAGGGTTATATAATCTGTGAACATAGATAATTTTACTTCTTTCTTATATGGATGGCTTTTATTTCTTTTTCTTGCCTAATGGCTCTAGTTAGGGCTTTCGGTACTCTATTGAGTAGAAGTGGCAAGAGCGAGCATCCTTGCCTTGTTCTGGATCTTAGAGGAAAGACTTCCAGTTTTTCACCATTGAGTAAAATGCTACCAGTGGGCTATGTGGCCCCATTTCATATGTGGCCATTATTACGGTAAGGTAATTTTTTTTCTATTTCTAGTTAGTTGAGTGCTTTTTATTATGAAAGAGTTGAATTTTGTCATATGCTTTTTCTGTTTCTGTTGAGATGATTGTGTGATTTTTATCCTTCATTCTGTAATGTATATCACATTGATTGTGTTTTATATGTTGAGCCCTCTTTGCATCTCCAGGTTAAATCCTACTTGGTCATGATATATGATCCTTTTGATGTGCTATTGAATGTGGTTTGCTTATGTTTTGTTGAGGACTTTGGCATATGCTTCTTGGAAGTGAGGATTCCCGTCAGGGATATTGGCCTGTCATTTTCCTTTCTTGTAGCATCTTTTTCTCATTTAGCAATGGGAGGGATGCTGGCCTCAAAATGAGTTTGGAAGTTTTCTATCCTCTTCATTTTTTGGAAGAGTTTGAGAAGAATTGGCAGTAATTCTTAAAATGTGTGCTAAAATACACTAGTGAAACCATCTCGATGCGAGAGAGATCCAAGATGGCCGATTAGCAGCAGCTCAGGATTGTAGCTCCCCACTGAAAGCACAGAGAGTGAGTGGACGCCACACTTTCAGACGAATTTTTATTGCCCACGGACCAAGAGATTCTTGGCGGAGGAGCCCCACGGGTCGCCAGTGTGACTCTTTTGGCTGGCGCGGCCGTTTTGCAGGCACCCCGGCGTGGCGGTTCTCGAGTCTGGAGTATACGGGACTGAGTGCCCTTTTGGTTGACTTTTGGAGCTCCAGGAAGGCAGAGTCTCCCATTCAGCTGATTGAAAAGTGGACTGAAGTGGGGGAACCAGACCAGGAGATTCCCGGGCAGAAAAGCACCATGAATCTTAACGCCGTTGTTTCAGCTGGCGTAGTGGGTCGCCGCAGGGGAAGGCTGGTCCCCCGCCACACACACACACAAAAAAACAGCAGTTGGAACTGCTGAGGATTGAGAGTTTCACAGCAAGTACAGCTCAACCGGGGAAGGTCCAGCTCTGTGGGGGAGGGGGCGTCCGCCGAAGGAAAACTAAGCAACAGAAAAAACTTTACCACCAACAAGCTGGACGTCCACTCAGAGACCTAATCTGAAAGTCAGCAATTACACAGACGACAGGTGGATAAATCCACAAAGATGGGAAGAAACCAGCGCAAAAAGGCTGAAAACACCCGAAATCAGAATGCCTTTCCTCCTACAGAGGATTGCAGTGCCTCATCACCAATTGAAAAAGGCCTGATTGAGAATGAATGTGAGGAATCAATAGAATCAGGCTTCAGAAGGTGGATAATGAGAAACTTCTGTGAGCTAAAGAACATGTTCTAGCCCAATGCAAGGAGACTAAGAACCTTGAAAAAAGGTTTGACGAAATGTTAACGAGAATGGACAATTTAGAAAGGAATATAAGTGAATTAATGGAGCTGAAAAACACAATACGAGAACTTTGCGAAGTATGCACAAGTTTTAACAGTCGAATTGATCAAGCAGAAGAAAGGATTTCAGAAGTCGAAGACCAACTTAACGAAATAAAACGAGAAGACAAGATTAGAGAAAAAAGGGTAAAAAGGAATGAGCAAAGTCTCCAAGAAATATGGGACTATGTGAAAAGACCTAATCTACGTTTGATAGGTGTACCTGAATGTGACGAAGAGAATGAATCCAAGCTGGAAAATATTTTTCAGGATATTATCCAGGAAAACTTTCCTAACCTAGCAAGGCAAGACAATACCCAACTCCAGGTAATACAGAGAACACCACAAAGATATTCCTCAAAAAGAGCAACCCCAAGGCACATAATCATTAGATTCATCAGGGTTGAAACAAAGGAGAAAATACTAAGGGCAGCCAGAGAGAAGAAGATCAGGTTACCCACAAGGGGAAGCCTATCAGACTCACAGCAGATCTCTCAGCAGAAACCCTACAAGCCAGAAGAGAGTGGGGGCCAATATTCAACATCCTTAAAGAAAAGAGCTTTCAACCCAGAATTTCATATCCAGCCAAACTAAGTTTCATAAGTGAAGGAAAAATAAAATTTTTTATGAACAAGCAAGTACTCAGAGATTTCATTACCACCAGGCCTGCTTTACAAGAAGCTTCTGAAAGAAGCACTATATACAGAAAGGAACAACCAGTATCAGCCATTCCAAAAGTCCCATCGGTAAGCTGCATCCAGACCCATCTCACATGCAAGGATATACAGAGACTCAAAACAAAGGGATGGAGGAAGATTTGCCAACCAAATGGAGAGCAAAAAAAAAAAAAGCAGGAGTTGCAATTCTCATCTCTGGATAAAAATAGGCTTTAAAGTAATAGAAACCAAAAGAGATAAGAAGGACATTGTATAATGGTAGAGGGATCAATGTAACGGGAAGAGCTAACGATCCTAAGTCTATGTGAACCCAATATAGGAGCACCCAGAAACATAGGGCAAATTCTGGTGACTTACAAAGAGACTTGGACTCCCACACAATAATAATGGGAGACTTTAACATTACATTGTCAATATTGGACAGATTAATGAGACAGAAGGTTAACAAGGATACTCGGGACTTGAACTTAGACCTCGAACAAGTAAACTTAATAAACATTTACAGAACTCTCTACTCCAAATCCACAAAACATACTCTTTTTTTTCAGTAACACATCACATTTATTCTAAAAGTGACCACATGGTTGGGAGTAAATCACTCCCCCAGCAATTGCATAGCATTTATAGGTTTAAATGAAATATTGGTTGGCTGTTTGTTATTTTCCTCCCTTATTCCTTCCTGTCTCCATTGTTTAACACAATTATTAGTATAAAAGAGCTTTTTAATATCCATTTCTAGACTACGTTCTAGCCTGGGCAATACAGCAAGATTCCCGTTCTCTCTCCCTCTTTTTCTTCTTCTTTTTTCTCTTTCTTTCATTCTCTTTTTTATTCCTTCTTTCTCTCTTTCTTTTTTTCTTTTCTTTCTTTAAAAAAAAAAAGAAAGTTCGGAATGCAAAATTAACTTCTGGTTTACAAGCTGAATTTTGGTTTTCTCAGTGTGTACAAACCGAGGTTAAAGTATAAACGTTTCTGCACATAACTCAGATTCCAATATCATCCAGAGGAAGAGAAGTACTGTAAGAAGTGGACAAAGTACCCTTCTTCTTATTCCCATAATAAGCTTGCCCAATACACACACACACACACACACACACACACACAAAGAAACCATCTCGCCCTTGACTTTTCTTAGTGGGACAATTTTGATTACTGATTTAATCTTCTTACTACTTTTAGGTCTGTTTAGACTTTCTATTTATGGTTCATCTTGGTAGGTTGTATGTTTCTAGGAATTAATCCATTTCTTTTGGGTTATCTAATTTGTTGGCATATAATTTTTCATAGTAGTCTATTATCCTTTAATTTCTGTGGCATCAGTTATAATCTTTCCTCTTTCATTTCTGATTTGATTTATTTGAGTTTTTCTTAGTTAATCTAGCTATTGGTTTGTGAGTTTCTTTTTAACTTTTCAAATAAACAACTCTTAGTGTCCTTGATTGACCCATTTAAAAAATGGCTTTATTGGGACATAATTTACATACCGTAACATTCACTCATTTAAAAGTGTACAATTCAGCAGTATAAAATTTTTCATTTATGTTCCGTGTGTACAACCATTATAATCTCATTTTTGGAACATTTTCACCATCCTAAAAGAAACCCTTGTACCCCATAACAGGTTGAGCCATTTTTAATTGTATAAATACAATGGAATTTCCTAGAACCTGTTTTTGGCTGTAATAAATATAATGAACTTTGGGAACCAATGTCTGACTGTAGTTAATATGACGAACTCTTTTGAAGAGGGACTGGTAAACAATAAAATTTATTAAGGCATGTATTCTGTTATCAACTGGTCTAAATTTGTTATCACACAAATGTAACACTCAAATTTAATTTTTATTTAATTTTTTATTATACTTTAAGTTCTGGGGTACATGTGCAGAATGTGCAGGTTTGTTACATAGGTATACACGTGCCATGGTGGTTTGCTGCATCCATCCCCTCCGTCATCTGCATTAAGTATTTCTCCTAATGTTAGCCCTCCCCAATCCCCCCACCCCCGTTACCCCTCCCCTAGCCCCTGCACCCCCCAACAGGCCCCGATGTGTGATGTTCCCCTGCCTGTGTCCATGTGTTCTCATTGTTCAACACCCACTTATGAGTGAGAACATGCAGTATTTGCTTTTCTGTCTTGTGTCAGTTTGCTGAGAATGATGGCTCCCAGCCTCATCCATGTCTCCTGCAAAGGACATGAACTCATCCTTTTTTATGGCTGCATAGTATTCCATGGTATATATGTGCCACATTTTCTTTATTCAGTCTATCTTTGATGGGCATTTTGGTTGGTTCTGAGTCTTTGCTACTATGAAGAGTGCAGCAATAAACATGTGTGTGCATGTGACTTTATAGTTAAATGTTTTATAATCCTTTGGGTATATACTCAGTAATGAAATTGCTGGGTCAAATGATATTTCTAGTTCTAGATCCTTGAGGAATTGCCACATTGTCTTCCACAATGATTTAACTAATTTACACTCCCACCAACAGTGTAAAAGCGTTCCTATTTCTCCACATCCTCTCCAGCATCTGTTGTCTCCTAATTTTTTAATGCTCGGCCATTCTAACTGGTGTGAGATAGTATCTCAATGTGGTTTGATTAGCATTTCTCTAATGACTGGTGATGATGAGCTTTTTTTCCTATGTTTGTTGGCTGCATAAATGTCTTCTTTTGAGAAGTGTCTGTTCAATCCTTGGGCCCACTTTTCTATGGGGTGGTTTTTTTCTTGTAAGTTTGTTTAAGTTCTTTGTGGATTCTGGTTATTAGCCCTTTGTCAGATGGGTAGACTGCAAAAATTTTTTCCCATTCTGTTGGTTGCCAGTCTCACTCTAATGATAGTCTTGTTTGCTAAGCAGAAGTTCTTAAGTTTAAATTAGAACCCATATATGTTTATCGTGTACAACATGTTTTGAAAAATGTAAACATGGATTACTTCAAATACAGTCGTCAAATATCATCAAATTTTTTGACCACTCAGAACATTTTTTATTACTCAGAAATATTTATTACAAAATGTAAAGCTTAATATTTATTTGCAAGCGTGCATCAAATATTTTGTTGATGATATTGATGAAGTGAGTAAATAAAGGTAGTGGTACATAAATGTCCATCATATTATGTTTATGGTGCAAAGTACTGTGCGGGAGTAGAAGGCACAGATCATAATGCTACTGATTTATTTTGGGAATCATACGAAGCCTGTGAGAAAAATACTGAGGACAATTTATGAGAATTAGTTACCATACTAAATTTTTGAAACAAATTCTTATGGAGGAAAAGAATCAAGTTTATATTACAGGGAATTCTTGGATGTAAACTTCCTAGAAGCCATGAAGTCTACTTTTGCTTTACTCTTTTAGAAAGTACCTAAATCCTGTTCCTAAACTTTTTGCAAAAAAACCCTGACCTTTCTAGCTAATGACAACGGAGGCACTAACAAAGATGTTACTTCTATTTATGTAGTCTTTTTGCGAATGAAAATTCAGTTCCCTTTTTGATCTTCCCAAGAGAAGCTCTGTCTCTCAAATAGTGACTAAGAAAATATGAGGGTAATCCATACAGTGGGCATCTGTATTTTCATGACTAATATTTTCAACTGCTGTTAGCTGGGCTGGTCACAGTGAAATCTACTCTGTTGGCCCTTCTTAGCTGTAATACATACCCGTCTTATTCAAAAGGAGTTTGCCTGGCTCCTTTGTCTGTTCTCTCGTGACTGCTTTCCAAGGTCGGCTTCCAGTGTAGTTGAAATATTTTTCCTTTGACTTCCCTTCCTGTAGTCACCCCTCATCAACTCTACCCACAAAACAAGTTACCAGGAACTCTTTAATAATACGTTATTAACATTCTTATGTGAAGATGCCTGTTGACAGCAATTGGTTGGGTATGAATGACTAAAAAAACTGCGTAATTGTAACAAGGGGGAAAAAATGTGTTAACTCTGAATGTGGTATCAGACTCTTGGAGAGCATTTAGGGAATCTCTGTTCATAAGGCCAGTGCATTAGCAGGCTAGAAAGCAATGTGAGCTCATGAAGAAGAGCAAGGTACCATGCCAGGGGCAAGCCTAGGCCTCTCAGCCAAGCTCCCAGCTGCTGAGAGGTTTACTTGTTTTGCAAACTGTGCAAGTAATTGGTTGTTAAGTTACATTCTGTGGTTTCTGGAAGTGTTGTGTAAATGCCACTTTACAAAAAAAAAAAAAAAAGCGTTGCTAGAATGCATTAGAAATAATGATTTCAGATTGAACTGGCTCTGCTGAAATAACTTAAATTCATGCTGCAATATTGTTTTTCCCAGGTGGCCAAAATCACTGACTTAAGATATTTAAAATGTCAGTAATGTATATTCTTAATAAGGTTGAAGAATCAGCCGTACTTCAGGGAGTATTATTTATCTTCATCATCATCTAAGTAGCCTTTCGAGACTACATGGGTCATGACTTGATTTCTGTCATTATACGTAAATCCAAAATGACTCATGCATTCTGACATCCAGACAAGGCTGAACCAGATGTGGAATAGAGTCCTGTTTGCCAGATCCTTGATTCAAATCCTTCAGATATATTTAACATTTCACATTTAAACATGTACACCAGAGGATTGTTCTTTATACTACTTGTAATTGTTAATGCCTAACAGATGGATTGATGGGTGCGTGTATATGCTGGGTGAGCAGAGCTGGATTAAGGAATGGCAGTTCCCCCAGGCACCTTGTATTGGAACATCAGTGGTATAAATGGGAAACATGGCACCTGTTAACTTAGCTTTCCACATATGACATTTAGGCAATTTGCAAGCAAAATTTATTACAAGGCCCCCAAGGTGGATAGGAAGGAGATAACAGTAAGAGTTGCCGCCATTGTTGAACTATCTTTATCGAATGCTTTTATAACAATAACAAAAAATCACTGGCATTCCTGAACTCTCTCATACTGAATATTTTGAACAGTGTAGCAGGAAGCACCACCACCATCCTATTTTAGAATTGCCTGTATTTGATAGGTCCACTATCAGCTCAAGTCCTTACACTGAGTAGTATTTTACATAGGTGTGTTTACTGGCAGTGAGGAATTTGTTTGATTTGTTTTTAATGTTAAGTTTAAAAGTTGTTACTGTGCTTTCCAAGCATTTTCCTGGTTTGGTAAGTTATAAAAGAAAAACTGAACTGAAAAAAGAACTGTGGAAAAGTGAGAAATGTTTTAACAACATGAAAGTAAATAAAGAACTTTGAAATCTGTTTTGTAACTTTGTAACCACATCTGTGAGAGTCACCCCTGCCCTCCTGAATATGAATAACTAATGCTGTCCCTTAATGAGAACCACAAAACTGTGAAATGAAAGACTATGCAAGTGAAAGTGGTATGTTCATTTAGTGCATGAACTAACTTTGTCTATTAACTAAGCATAAAGAGAGACATACTTAATATAAGTTTTCCACAACTCCACCTAATAAATGTTGAATAAGTACTTTAAAAATATCATTTTGAATGGGTACCAAACCTTCAGCCTTTCTCCACACTCACATGATCCAATCTTAGTTGGACAGATTGTGTGGGGTGGGTGTGGGGGATGAGTGAGCAGGTACAAGCATACACAGTTGAATACACAGCACAAGAAAGTGTCTCCCATGTACAGAAGTAGATGAGCCCCAGCTTGAAAAGTTAGAATTTATTTGTCACCTGCAAAATGTTGCAAAAACATTACATAAATGCCAAGAGTGCTTTGACTTTAGAATATTACGTTAGGGAAGTTATCTGGACCTTATCCCTATGGCTAGGGCAGATGGTAGATATCATATGCTAAGAACAGGCACTTTGCAATTCCCAGCATTTGGAAATCTGCCATACAGATTTGAAATAGGTCAAAGTGAAATGCTCAGATTCTTTAGACTCATGAGAAGTTGCAAAATTTCAAAACTTGGGGAGAAATAGGAAGTTATTTCCTGACAAAACAAAAAATTAATTTACCTTGCTGTTCTCCACACTTAGAGAAGATGGGAAAAAATCTTACATAAATGAAGTAAGTCCCTAGTAGTGGATTAATGTTTTTCTCATATTTGTAATTGTCATTTTAAATGTTTGTGTCGATACACCTTACATTAATTGTTATGCCATAATAATGAAGTTATTACCTTTCAATGCAATAATAATATGTGTGCAAACTCTAATGAGAGCCTACATGAAAATGAAAATAAAATAAAATAAAATAAAATGACATGGTTTATTTTACAAATAACAATTTTCCAATTGCATGTATGACATTAGATGTGGAAAAACAGTTAGATGCTACATGTGCTATACTTTATAATTGCTTTGCCTTTTAGATTTGAATCTTTTATCTCTATAGGTTGTTACCATTAGTATGACAGGAGGCAGCATCAGAATGGTGGTGAAATTGTATATCCACAGTCACATAACTCAGACCCCAGAATTATTCATTATTCATTATACCAAACATAAACTATCTACAAAGTACAGATACAGCCAAAGTGACGAATTTATTAAATTAGAACCACTGCGTGGAGAAAATTTATGAAAATAATAAAGAACCTTTAAGGTATCCAATTAGACAGTTGCAAATGAGTTATTAAGGTATAGGTAAGCTAATGCATATCTCATGCAGAGGTAAAGAAAAAGAAGCTTTATTCACAGATACGTACAAATAGAAAGTAATGGATGCGATCTGTTGGTTTGCTGACCATAAAGAAGACAAGTACCTATGCATATCCACCTGATTGTAAAAAGACACAGAGAGAAGGAAAAATGTCAGATTAAAGATTGGACTATAAAATACAGGGAAAGGGGCTTTAGCACTTACTGAGTGCCTGATCTGTGTCAGGCACTGTGCTGGACATTTTATACACATTGTAATTTGAGAACAGAGAGTTCTGAATAGCAGCATAACTTGCAGAGCTTAGAAGGGGTGATGCAAGTTGGTGTTGAAATTCAAGTCATGAAAGTGAGGTGGGTAGCTGACATTACGTTAGAGGAGGCCCAGCAATAAGGAGTAACATTTAGGCTAGCCCTGGACACTCTGCAGGGTGCCCAACAGGAAAGGTCTTCAGCTGTTGCTACCTGTACCTCAGTGATGGCTACCAGCAGTTTTGTGCTGGGTCAAAGCACATTAGTCATAAAGCAGGCTTTGGTTCATATATAGGATGGGAGGAGAAACGGAAAAGACCAGAAAGCAAACTCACATCGGGGCATTCATATCTGTTATCTGTCTAGTTGCTCATCCACCCCATTAGTGATGGGAGAAGGTAGTTCTTGGTTAACTCCTATAACCAGCAGCCCTGACCCTCCTGTCACACTCATTTCTAGCTGCACCTGTGCTTACTGTTGTGGCCTAGCACAGCAGCTGGCTCAGAACGATGGCCCTCAGTCATCAAGGAGAAGTTGTATAAAATTCAGTGTACTCTTTTAAAGAGGTAAACACAGGGAAAATGTATTCTAGAATGATGAGTTTCATCTTTTCATTGGATTGGTGATTCCTTGAGGGAAGATATGATCTCTTATTCATCTTTATATCCTTTTACATCTAACACAATATTTTTTACATAATATTTAAATATATGTGACACTAAATATAATAAACATAACTTGAGTTTTGGGGAAAAAGTCATATATTGTTTAAAGTCCAGTGTTCTTATTCTCAGGAAATTCAACCAGAAATGATACCTCACCCTCCCCATCCTCAAACCCATTCTAGACCTCAAAATAATGATGCTTTCATTTATTGAATTAAGGAGTCAATTACTGAGATGTCTTAAAGTGAAGAGGATATATTTCTAAAGCATTTTTCAGGAACACATAACAAAGGAAGATATTGTAAAGTGTTGTCACGTGATGGAATAATTCCTGGCCATTCTGCAGCACACATGCAAGTCAGAGGGTCTCCTGCCTCTGCCTTTTCAGGTCAGTGGCTTGGTGCTTCCAGCCTTAAGCCATTGCAACTCCCTGAGCTCAAGAAACACTCAGACAGATAATACCCAGAGATGAAGACCACAGACATTTCGTAGGATGTCTCTACCAGAGGCTTCATCAGAGCACTGTTAGATCCACCCAGGCCTAACATACACCTCTGACGATTCCACACTTCCCTTCAAGAGACTCAGCATCACACGGTAGAACGAGCATTAGGGTCTTGAGTCTGCGGGGTGGGACTTCAGCAACTGTATTTGCCCTAATTGGTGAGCAAACCTCTGTGAGCTTTAGTTTTTAGACTTATCTACACCCATAAGTATTGTAATATTTGAGATTTACAATATTTGCTCTACAAAATTATGGGTCAGATGCATATGAAATAACGCATCTCACATGTCTGGGGATTTGTAAGCACGTAACACACATCAAGTGAGGTTTACTGTGTGGCCAGACTAACATTTTTGTAGCTTTGCTCCCACGAATGTCTTAACTTACTGCTACTGGTAAGATTTGAAAATAGGAAATTGTAGGGAACTTTTTATCAACAAACTTATGTAGTTACAAATAAATTACTTAGGGCATATTGATAACTCTAAGAAAGGAAAACAGAAACCTTGATTAATAAAGAAGGAACTCTATGCACAATAAACACACAACTCTGTATGTACTCTCTAGGCGGAATCCAATACTCTGGTTTTTTTTAATTTTTAATTTTTGTGGGTATATAGCAGGTGTACACATTTATGGGGTATATGAGATATTCTGATACAGGCATGCAATCCATAATAGATCACATCAGGGTAAATGGGATATCTGTCTCTTCAAGCATTTATTATTTCTTTGTTACACACAATCCAATTACACTCTTATTTTTTTAATGTATAGTAAATTATTGTTGACTATAGTCACTCTGTTGTGCTGTCAAGTACTATATATATAATATATAATATGTATATATAGGTATATATAATATATGTATAATATAATATTTAATATAAAATATAATTATATATATTATATATATAGAGAGAGAGCAGGGTCTCACTCTGTCACTCAGGCTGGAGTACAGTGGCACTGTCTCAGTTTACTGCAACCTCCACTTCCCGGGTTCAATGATCCTCCCACCTTAGCCCCCTAAGTAGCTGGGACTGCAGGCACATGCCACCATGCCCAGATAACTTTTCTATTTTTTGGTAGAGATGGGGTTTTCCCATGTGGCCCAGGCTGGTCTCGAACTCCTGGGCTCAAGTGATTTGCCCACTTTGGCCTCCCAAAGTTCTGGGACTACAGGCCTGAGCCACCATGCCCTGCCATCAAATACTAGATCTTCATTCATTCTATCTAATTATATTTTTGTACCCATTAACTATCCCCCTCCCCCTGCCCCTACTATTCTTCCCAGTATCTGGTAATCATTGTGCTATGCTCTATATTAATTAGTACAATTGTTTTAATTTTTAGATCCCACAAATAAGTGAGAACATGAGAAGTTTGTCCTTCCATTCCTGGCTTATTTCATCTAATATAATGACCTCCTTCACATCCATTTTTGTTGTAGATGACAGGATTTCATTCTTTCTTATGGCTGAATGGTACTCTCTTGTGTAGATGTACCCCATTTTCTTTATCCGTTTGTCTGTTGATGGGCACATAGGTTACTTCCAAACCTTGGCTATTGTGAATAGTGCTGCAGTAAACATGAGAGTGCAGATATCTCTTTGAAATACTGATTTCCTTTCTCTTGGGTATATATCTCACAGTGGGATTGCTAAATCATATGGTAGTTCTATTTTTAGTTTTTTTGAGGTACCCCCCAGTTTCTTCTCCCTAGTGGTTATACTAGTTTACATTCTTACCACCAGTGTACAAGTGCTCCTCTTTTCCACATCATTGCAAACATCTATTGCCTGACGTTTGGATAAAAGACATTTTAACTGGGGTGACATGATATCTCATTGTACTTTTGATTTGTGTTTCTCTGATGGTCAGTGATATTGAGAATCTTTTCATATACATGTTGGCCATTGGGATATGTTTTTCTTTTGAGAAGTGTCTATTCAGATCTTTTGCCCATTTTTAATTGGATTATTGGATTTCTTCCTGGAGGGTTGTTTGAGCTCCTTCTGTATTCTGGTTATTAATGCCTGTAAGATGGATAGTTTGCAAATATTGTCTCCCATTCTTTGAGTTGTTTCTTTACTTTTTTGATTGTTTCCTTTGCTGTGCAGAAGCTTTTTAATTTGATGTGATCTTATTTATCTTTGCTTTGGTTGCCTGTGCTTGTAGGATATTCAAGAAATCTTTGCCTAGTCTCATGTCCTGAAGAGTTTCCTTAATGTTTTCTTGTAGTAGTTTTATAGTTTGAGGTCTTAGATTTTAGTCTTTACTCCATTGTGATTTGGTTTTTGTGTATGGTGAGAGATAGGGGTCTAGTTTCATTCTTCTACATATGGATATCCAGTTGTTCCAGCACCGTTTATTGAAGAGCCTGTACTTTCCACCAATGTATGTTCTTGGCATCCTTGTCAAAAGTAAGTTTACTGTAGACATATGGATTTGTTTCTGGGTTCTCTATTCTGTTTCATTGGTCTATGTGTCTGTTTTTTATACCAGTACCATGCTGTTTGGTTATTAAAACTCTGTAGTATAATTTGAAGTCAGATAATGTGATTCTTTTACTTTTGTTCTTTTTGCTCAGTATAGCTTTGGCTACTTGGATCTTTTGTGGGTCCATATAAATTTTAGGATTGTTTTTCCTATTTTTGTGAGGAATGTCGTTGGTATTTTGACAGGAATTACATTGAATCTGTAGATTGCTTTGAGTAGTATATGGACATTTTAACTATATTGATTCTTCCAGCCCATGAGCATGGAATAGCTTTCCATTTTTTGTGTCCTCTTCAATTCTTGAATCAGTATTTTATTGTTTTTGTTGTAGATATTTTTGTAAAATACATAATTCATATGTATTTTATTTCATTGTAGATATCTTTCGCATTTTTGTGAAATACACAGTTTCTGTAGATTTCATTTTATTTGTAGCTGTTGTAAATGGGATTACTTTATAGATTTCTTTTTCAGATTGGCTGGTGTTGGCATATAGAAACACTACTTATCATTGAGTATTAATTTTGTATTCTGCAACTTTACTGAAATTTATCATTTCTAATAGTTTGTGGTAAAGTCTTGAGGTTTTTCCAAATATAAGATCATATCATCTGCAACCAAAATAATTTGACTTCTTCCTTTCTAATTTGGGCACCCTTTATTTCTTTCTCTCGTCTGATTGCTCTGGCTAGAACTTCCAGTTGTGTTGAATAACAGTGGTGAAAGTGGGCATCTATGTCATGTTCCAGATTTTAGAGAAAAGGGTGTCCGTTTTTCTCTATTCAGTGTAATACTAGCTGTTGGTTGGTTGTGTATGACGTCTATTGTATTGAGGCATATCCTTAATACCTAAGTTTTTGAGGGTTTTTAACATGAAGGGATGTTGAACTTTATCAAATGCTTATTCACATCAATTGAAATGATCATATACTTTTTATCCTTCATTCTGTTTATATGATGTATCACATTGATTGATTTGCCTATGTTGAACCATCTTTGAATCCTAGGGATAAATCCCTCTTGGTCATGATGAATGACCCTTTATAATGTGTTGCTGAATTCAGTTTGCAAGTATTTTGTTGAGGATTTTTGTATCAATATTCATCAGGGATTTTGGCCTATGGTTTTCTTTTTTGATGTATCTTTGTCTGGCTTTGGTATGAGGGAAATACTAGCCTCATAGAATGAGTTTGGAAGTATTTCCTCCTCTTCTATTTTTCAGAATTGTTTGAATATGATTGGAATTAGTTCTTCTTAAATATTTTGTAAAATGCAGCACTGAAGCCATCTAGTCATGAGCTCTTCTTTGCTGAGAGACCTTTTATTATGACTTTGATCTCATCACTTACTATTGGTCTGTTCATGTTTTGAATTTCTTCAGGTTCAATCTTGTTAGGTTGTATGTGTCTAGGAATGTCTTCATTTCTTCTAGGTTTTCCAATTTACTGCCATATAGTGGCTCATCGTAGCCTCTAATAGACCTTTGAATTTCTGCACAATCAGTTATGTTATCTCCATTTACATCTCAGATTTTATTTATTTGGGGTCTTCCCTCTTTATCTTAGTCTGGCTAAAGGTGTGTCAATTTTGTTTATCTTTTCAAACACCAACTTTTCATTTCATTGATCTTTTTTATTGCTTTTTTCAATTTTATTTATTTCTGCTCTGATTATTTATTTTCTTCTAGTTTGAGGTTTTAGTTTGCTCTTGCTTTTCTAGCTCATTAAGATGCATCAGTGAGTTATTTATTTAAAGTTTTTCTACTCTTTTGATGTAGGCTGTTATAGCTACAAACTTTATTTTTAGTACTACTTTTGCTGTATTTAAGAGGTTTTGGTGTATTGTGTTTCTTTTATTATTTGTTTCAAGAAATTTTTAAATTTCCTTCATAATTCATTTAGGAGCTTATTGTTTAATTTCCATGTGTTTGTATAGTTTACTGCTCCTTTATTTCTGTTTCCTATTTGAAGGATATTTTCTCTGGATATAGTATTTTAAGATAAAAAGATTTTTCTGTAAACACTTTAAATATGCATGTCACTCTCTTCTGGCCCATAAAGTTTTCACTGAGAAGTTTGCCACCAGATGTATTAGAACTCCATTATATGTTATTTCATTTCTCTTGCTGCTTTTAGAATCTTTTTTTTAATCCTTAACGTTGGGAGTTTGATTATTAAATGTCTTGGTCATCTTATTCTGGTTAAATCTGCTTGGTGTTCTGTAACCTTCCTATACTTGAATATTTGGTGTCTTTCTCTAGGTTTGGAAAGTCTGTGTTTATCCCTTTGGATAAACTTACTATCCCTATCTCTCTTTCTCTCTACCTCTTTTTAAGGCCAATAATTTTTAGATTTGCCCTTTTAAGGTTATTTTCTAGATCTTAAAGGCATACTTCATTCTTTTTTCTTTTGTCTCCTTTGTGTATTCTCCAAGGTCACTAATTCTTTCTTCTGCTTGATTAATGCTGCTGTTAAGAGACTATAATGCATTCTTCAGTGTGTCAACTGCATTTTTCAGCTCCAGAATTGCTTTTTGATTCTTTTTAATTATTTCAATCTCTGTTAATTAGACAGTATTCTAAATTTCTTCTCTGTGCTATCTTGAATTTCATTGAGTTTCCTCAGAACAGATTCTCTGTCTGAATTGTCACATTATCTCTGTCTCCCCCTGGATATAACCCTAGCTCATTTGGTGAGGTCATGTTTTTCTGGATGGTCTTAATGCTTGTGGATATTCTTCCAGTCTGGTCATTGAAGAGTTAGGTGTTTATTGTCATCCTCATAGTCTGGACTTGTTTGTACCTGTCCTTCTTGGGAAGGCTTTCCAGGTATTTGAAGGGATGTTAGAGTTACAAGTTTTTGGTCATTGCAGCCATATCTGCTTTAGAGGGCACCCCAAGTCCAGTAATGCTGTGACTCTTGCAGACTCAGACAGCTATCACCTTGGTGGTCTTGGATAAGATCTGGAATAATTATCTGGATTACCAGGCACAGATTCTTATTTTCTTCCCTTACTTTCTCTTAGACAAACAGAGACTCTCTCTATGCTGAGCTGCCTGGAGCTGGAAGAGGGTTGACATAAGCATCCCTGTGGCCACCATTATTCGGTCTGTGTTGTGTGAGACCTGAAGCCAGCATAGCACTTGGTCTTGCTGAAGGCCAGCGGTAACCACTTTGGCCTGGCTACCACTGGAGTTTACTCAAGGCCTTGGGGCTCTATAATCAGCAGGTGGTAAAGCTAACCAAGTTTGTGTTCTTCCTGTTAGGGTAGCAAGCTCCCCCCAGGTTAGAGATGCTGTCCTGGAGCCAGGGCCTCGAATTGGAAACCTTAGTAATCTACCTGATGCTCTGTTCTACTGTAGCTAAGCTGGTACCCAAGCCACAAGAGAAAGTCCTCTTGAACCTTCCCTCTCCTTTTCACCAGCAGAGGAGTCTTTCCCCTTGGCCACTGCTGCTCCAGACCTGCAGTGAGTACTGCCTGGCTACCACCACTGTTCCTTCAAGACCCAAGGGTTCTTCATTCAACTTGTGGTCAATACTGCCAGCCTAGAACTCTCCCTTCAGGGCAGTGAACTTCTCTCTGGCCAGTGCTGGTCCAAAAATGCTAAGAGTCAACCCCTGGAATTGAGGACCACTAGAACTTGCTTGGTGCTCTACCCCACTGTGTCACTATGATGGAGCTGGTTCCTAAACTGTAAGACAAAGTCTCTTTTACTCTTCCCTTTCCTTTTCTCAAGTGTAAGGGGTCCTTCCCCATAGCCTCTTTAGCTGGCAATATGCTGGGCCACACCGGAAGCCAGCATGTCTCTGAGTCTTTCCCAAAGCTCACAGTGAGTAGTGCCTGGGTCCTCCTGCTGATTATTCAGAGTCAAAGTGCTCCTTACTCAGCATGTGATGAACCACCCAAGACGGTTTTTTTTTTTCTTCTGGCTCACAATGTGTCTAGAAATGTTATCCAGGTGCTAGGGCCTGGAATGGGGGCCTCAGGACTCTGCCTAATGTCCTAGTCTACTGTGACTGAGCTGGTATCCAAGTTGCAAGTCCTCAACTTGGACTTGCAAAGTCTTTACTCTTTCTTCTCTCCTCAAGCAGAAGTACGGAATCTCTCCCCAGAGCTGTGAGCTGTGCTGCCTGGGGTTGGTGGAGGAGTGGTGCTCGCATTCCTTTGGCTATACTGGCTGGTGTCTCACTAGGTCACATGCCCCTCGAGTCCACTGCTTTGGGCCCAACAAAGCACCAGAACTTGCCTTTGCAGTTCATTTTGCCTAGACTGCTTTCAAGTTTATTGAGCTCTCTAGAGTGCTGTAGCCTGCAGTGATGAGGCTTGCTGGAACTCAAGTTCTGACCACTGGAGTGGATGATTTTTCTCTCGTTAGAGCTGATCTAAATGCTCCCTCTGTGGGTGCCAGTTGAATTCTGCCTAATGTTGCTTTCCTCTGTGACAGGGCAGCACTGATTTCAATGCAAAATCCCCACTATCACTGCACTCTCCCTTTTTCAAGTGTGTGTTTGGGGGGAGGGAGAGTGCAGTGATGGCGGTATGCACTGCCAGGGGATGGGGAAGGGGTGGCATTGGCAATTCAGTATTGTCTTTTATACCTTCTTCAGTGCCTCTTTTCAGTGATACAAGTTTAAAACCAGGTACTGTGACTTTTTGTTCTTTTGAAGGTGTTTTTGTGTGAATAGTTGTCCAATTTTTTGTTCCTGAAGGGAGCATGATCTGGTGGAGGCTTTATTAAGCCATCTACTTCCCCCTTTTTTTCTCCTAGTTCAATACTTTGATTGTTATCCTCAATCACAAACTTTCCCACCTGCCCCACAGAATTCTGACCTCTCCTCTCTATGATGTTCATGAAGCTCAGAAAGTTCTAGAATTCCTACTTAAATGGAATTAAGGTCCTGTTAACACATTTAAGTGGGTCAGTGACATTCTTTCTCTTTACTTACCAAAGAGTTATCCTCCATGTATGTGACAGAATAACATGTTTCCTCTGCAGATTCCTTATCAGTTTGCTGTTGCCTTTAGAGCCTCTGTTAAACTGCTCCTTGGATCCTAAAAAAAAAACAGTTTTACATTCTAAACAGCATGTTTTTAAAGGGGTCTTGTTAAACATGACCCACAGTTTTAACAAACATTTTTCTACAAGTTTGAACATAGCACACTGTATCATCTGTAGTTTAATATTTGTTTTAAAAAGTTACAATAAAAATGAAAAACCCACTTTGTCAAGCTTTTCCCAATTTACTGCTTTGTCATATGTGAGTTAGAGGCATGTGCAGGGACTGGGGGGCACTGGAAATCCTTGTGTCTTCTGCCCATAGACCATGCAAGTAGAGAGGAGCCTGCGTTAGGAACAGATGGAGTAGGATCAGGAAAATGGCCCACGCTTTCTAAAGCACAGAATGTGCTTAGAGCAGTTCTGAAAGTGGAGGTTTGGAGCTCTTGTACTAGTACTTTCAATCTGCTTGAGGATAGGAGAAATGATAAAATGTTCACTCATTTGACAAACATTTATCTTGCTCCTATGATCTGCCAATCACCAAGGTTCTGTGGAGAAAGCATGGAGCACAATAGATGAAAACTCTGCTTCATGCAGCAAATTTTCTTGTTGGAGGGGGCTATGTGTCCTTAGGAAGAGAGTGCTGTACACTAATTTGGCTGTCATTTTTTTTTCTTTAAAGGCCTACTTTGTAATGTTTGCTGATCAAAGCTGATTTCAGGCTAGCAATGTGGTATCAACGGATGGGAGCTGGGAAAAGATGAGCACAGTCAGCTCTGTGGAGCTGGGAGACACAAGAGGCAGCCACTGAATAATTTCAACATGTAAAATATATGTCAGTTGGTGATATGTGCTGCAGAAGGTGATGAGACAGGGAAGAGAGAATAGGACATGCTGGAGGAGGCTTGCTGTCATAAATATGGGCAGGACGGGCCTTGCTAAGCTGGTACCACTTGGAAGGGATGAGAGTTCTAGGCAGAGGGAACAGCAAGTAGAGGCCGTTGATATGAGAAGGGGCCAGATATGTTAGAGGAACAATAGAGAAGCCTGTGGGCTGTAAAAGAGTGAGCAAGCAAGTGAGCAGTGAAAGATGCAGTGAACCAGACCCATATTGCATAGGGCCCTGCAGGCTCATGTAAGGACTCAGCTTTTCTCTGAGTGAGATGGGAGACTCTGCAAGGTTTTGAGCAGAAGAGTGACCTGTCTGACAAAACATTTTAACAAGACCCAGATCGCTGTCTCTTGAGAACAGAATAAATAGAGAAAGGGCTAGAAATGGAGAGGTTAGTTACGAGTAGAGATAATAATCCAGTTTGAGAGATGGTTGTGATTTTGACCTGGGTAGGTTAGATGTGGTTGTAATCTGGATTGATTTTGTGCCAGAGCTAGCCTGATTTGCTGATGGATTGGATATATTGTGTGTGACAGGAAGAGATGAGTCAAAGGTGACTCCAAGGCTTTTGGTTTGGAAGTCAGTCAGACCTGAGGTTTTGGTTTTCACTTTGAAGTCAGATTTAGATTCCATTCCCACCTCTGTCAGTGGCCCTTTGTTTCCCTTTCTTGCCCATGGATGGTAAGCACCATGATATCATTTGGCTCTGTGTTCCCACCCAAATCCCATCTCAAACTGTAATTCCGTGTATCAGAGAAGGGGCCTGATAGGAGGTGATTGGCTCATGGGGGCAGACTTCCCCTTTGCTGTTCTCCTAATAGTGAGTGAGCTCTCATGAGATCTGGTTGTCTGATAAGTGTGTGGCTCTCCCCCGCTCCGCCCCCTGCCTCACCTCGTCTCTCCTGTTCTGCCATGGAAAGACATGCTTTCTTCCCCCTTTGCTTTCCGCCATGATTGTAAATTTCCCGAGGTCTCCCAGCCACGCTTTCTGTTAAGCCTGTGGAACTGTGAGTCAATTAAACCTTTTTTCTTTATAAATTACTCAGTCTCAGGTAGTTCTTTAGAACAGTGTGAGAACCGACTCATATACCCTATGAGGGTGGGGCATGCTGTAATTCTTACCTTTACATTCCTGTTGCCTAGCACAGCACTTGCCTGAGCATAGGCACTTAGTACATAGTTGTGTGAATGTTGTTGTACCTCTCTCCATGGTTTAATTTTCCAAAGTGTAAGACCTAAATAATATTAATTATAAGTAGTTTTGAAGAATGAATGAAAAATAGTATGTCTAAAGTATGTTGTACATCTGTCATTCAGAAAACATTGACACATGGAATCTATAATTATTATTGCCAATGTTCTATGTTCTTTAGAATGTTGATAAAAAGTTTGAACACACAGAAAACAGGATACTTTATAGAAAAAATAATGATAGGTTATTTTCATCGTTTTCATTAAGACTTTGTCACTTAAGCCATCTCTTGAGTGACTCAGAAATAGAGGAAGGACTTCCATGTCCGAAAAGCCAGATAATCCAAACTGATTTAACTTCATTGCTGCAAAGAGAAAGGATCTGTCACCTACAGGATTAAAGCAGGACAGAAACAAGAGAAACGCCCTCCCTAGGAACTTTCTATGTATGAGCATTACTTCCTATGATGATTGTTGTTTTTAAGTGGTGAAAAATGGAAGTACTGTGGTGGTGTTAAGCGTAGATGAGCAGAGACTGAACTGTTTGAGCGACAGTACACTTCAGTTGTCATGGTAGCCAAGAGCTCCCAAATAGATCCTTTCCCCTGTGCCCAGATGTTTAGTCTATATGAACATGCCCTAAATGGTGACAGAGCCAGATGTGAATGTATATTGTTATTTTTTTAATCATTAGCAGTTTAGAAAATCTTTTTAAAGCTCAGAGATTGAGTTGAGCTGGGAGTAAGCAAGTGAGAATTTGGTATAACATCTGTGTTGCTTAAGTTTGTATTTTTAAGCCGTATATGAAACTCCATTCCCTTTCCATGTGAATGCATTACTTCCACACATTTTTGAGAGGAATTCAGAGAGAACAATTAATAAGAGCATATATGGTAATTGAGACTACAGAATTTAAAAGGGTCTATGTGAGTCCTTTATTTCTCGTATCATGGCTTGGGTACTGATTTTAGGCTAATGACTGGCAAAGAGAAGAACAGATACTAATTTGCAAGTAGCTCCTGAAAGTTGATTGATTTAAGAAAAAACCTTTGCCTTTATTATAGCTCTTTTAATACGTGAAATTGTATATAGATATTTTCTAAGTGCATTTGGTTTTCACTACTGTTTTAATTTTATAGGATAAAGCTGTTATTTGTCAGTATTAGCCTATGAAAATACCTCTGATAGAGAAGTGAAAGGTGTAACCTCTTCTTACTTCTTACTATTGACCCTATGACTCTATGAAAGAATGTTAATTGAGGGCCATGATACGCGTTAAAAAGAGCACTTAACTCTTCTTGAGAGAGGAAAATTTTAATCTGTATGGAGAACAATGAACATAAAAGTCTAATACATAAAAGAAATAAAATGTTCATTGCAGTTAGGTTTTCTGCTGACTGGAGGATGAAAGAAAGGGACAAGAATAAGTTTTTATAAAGAGATTAGAGTTAGATAGTCCCGAGGAAGAAGACAGGGGTTACCAAAGAAAAAGAAAATGTAAATAATTCCTTCTACCTGCTTATTTAGCTTCACAAACTTCTATTCATCCAATATCTATACCTCATTTGGGTCCTGGCTTCCCTTCTCACTTAACAGCCTCTTAAAATCTGGTACACTAAGCCCCTTCCGATCTAGGTATGCCATTCTCCCCTCCCTGAGGCACCATCTCTTCCCTAGCTGTGGGTTCACCCGCATGGAGACCTGGTGTCTTTGAGGCATCTGAGATGCACACCACTGTCCTTCCAGATCTTCACCCACCAAACCACTTGAGTTTTTCACCTCTGACAACCTTCTTAGTGCCTGCTAGTTTTTCCCAGACTAGTGTCTCAAGAGGAAGTGCCTCTCAAGGTAAAGTCCTTTTTACTTCCTGTTTGGAGCTGTGCATTCAGCCAGGTAATCTCTCTGAGCAACAAGTTTTCTCTTTGGGGTAATGCTGTTTAATAGAACTTTCTGCAGTAGCAGAAATGTCCTATGTCTATGCTGTCCAATATGGTAGCCAATAGCCACATGTGACTACATGGTATTTAATGACTTAAACTGAAATAAAATTAAATATTCAGTTTATTAGTCATTCCACTCCCATTTCTTAGATGCTCAGTAGTTACATGTGGCTAGTGGCTAATGAGATTAGAAACAAGTGCAGCTTTAGAGGAATCCCAGCTTTAGAGCAGTGGGTTAGGTCTAGTACCCCACCAGGCTTAGAACGTGGGCCTGAGAGGGAAGCCCTGGAAAATCTTGGTCTTGGAGTGAAAGCTGTGGCGATGCAAAGGTGTGGTAGCATGAGAGCTATTCGTCACTTATGCTCCTTGCAACAGAGTCTCTTGAAGGAAAGCTGGAGCCAGGAATCTCCCTGATGCCCGGCGTGCACCATCTCCTGATAAATATTGGTTCAACTTTGGTCGTGAGGTTTGGAGTTAGGCCGGGGTTTGAATGTTGGCTCTGCTATTATAGTTAGCTATTTGGACCATGAGGACATTAAGTAAGTTCTCTCTGTTTCTTCACTTACAAAATGGAGATAATATTACCTCTTTCCCAGGGTTGTGGTGAAAATTCAGTGAGATAATAAAGGGAGGGCAACACAGTGCCTGATATAGCCTACCCACCTACTATGTAAGCCAAAGATAGATACTGTGGGTTCTATGTCAGCCTCAGCCCCCTCTTCCTACAACTGAAACAAAATACTAATTAGCCTTTTGAACTGAAGTGCTAAGTAAACAAAAGAATAATTCAGGGTTTATAGCTACATTGCCTGTAATTTTCAAACACATTCTTTTATAGAAATATAACTCTCTCTTATATGAAGATAGTATTTTGAGGAATTGTATGTGTATGTATAGACTAATCTTTGTTCACACTATTCCTCAGACAGGAACAGTCTAGCTAACAGTTTTTAATAAAGGATCCACTTGACCTCAGTTTGTAGCCAGAAGTCACTTGCTGTTTTTACTGCGCTCGTTCACACTTACCACCCAAAGCAAGAATCAGACCACATTCCTGGATACTGCATTCCAAATTGTAAAGGGAACTTCTCCTTCCTTATATCTTTGGATGGTACAGAGATATCTAGACAGGAAGTAGCTCTGCATCTTGGAAGAGTTCTTTTTTGCCCTCTTGTCTTGCAATACCATATGCCTTCACCCATCCAAGCACAGTGGGGCCTGGCATTAGATAGGTGCAGTAAGGAGAATCACTTAGGTAGGAGCACGTCTCCCTGACCTTGTAGGGATAACTCCAGACCTAGTGGGCAAGAGGATTAAGAGTCTGGCACAAAATCCCAGATGGCTTTGCCTGGATGAACTCCCAGTCTTAGTGCGCTTCATAACTTCATCATACAGTAGCTTCTTTGGTACAAAATAGGTCATTGACAATAGGAGAAGGAGGCGAAGTTAAGAAAAACTAATATTTACTCCACGACTTTCCGCAGAAGAACGCCTGATAAATTGCTTCAAAGGGGGTGCGTGTATGTGCGTACAGGTGGCAGGGGTAGGGGTGGGGAAATACAATTGCAAATCCCAAACGGCTACTCAGAGATGCAGGGCGCCCTTGTTGGCTACTTCCATGGTTGCGAATTCCTGCGGAGTAGAAACGCTCTGCATAGCCTCTCCTTAATTCTTCTCCCCTCCCAGGTAGGCTTCGAAGGGCTTCTTTGTTTCGTTTTGTTTTAAGGGTTTCACTGCAGACAGAGTAACCAAGAAAACAAACCTGGAGGAGTTGTGGCTGCCTCAGAGCCCTAGAAAGCCCCTCCTGCAGTGACATCTCAGGCAAATGTCTCCCCCGCCAACCCTCTACTCCAAACCATTTTATTTCTGATCGCTGATCTAGATAAGGCCGTGGGATCATTTATTCATTTTGTTTCTTCTCCCAAAAGGATGTAGGCCTGAGGATGGATTTTGGGTAAATCAGTAGAATCCCTTCGTTGCCAGTGAAATGGTTCACATAGCCTATAGGAAGATAAACAGTTGAGAAGTCACTCCAGATAGGAATGGTTGTCAGACTCGAGGCTGCTGGTACCAATACTTGTTGTAAAAGTCTACAATAAGTATTAGTAAAAAATTTCAATCCAGTTATACAAGCAGGTCTTGGAATTAGTTGGCATTTATTCTGTTACTATGTGAAATACTAGCCAAACACTGCTGCTGAATAACTACTGTGATAGTTACTGATATATTTGAGAACTTCAAGGCTGCAGAATATTAAGTAAAAACTAACAATTTATGAAAGTGTTTCTGTGTGGGTATCTGGCACGGGAATAATTATGAGTCAGTATCTCCTTGAGAATCGATTTTTAGTGTGCCAAGTAATTATTGATTTCATCAGATTCAAAGTTGTCTTTAGGAGGATTTGTGATAAACATTAATACTTGCATTGGCTTTCTCTGCAAAGGAGGATAGCAGTCTGGTAAATATCAATGCAGTTAAGTTAAATTGGCTTGGTTGAATCATGTAGCCTGTCTTTACAAAATTCTTACCTCTTTCTTTTTCCTTCTTACCTTCTATATTTCATTAAGATAGCATTTGCAGCATAGAAAAATCTATACCAATAAGTTTTGCGTTCTGATGTAAAAACGTTGAAAATCCAACCAAAACTAATTTTGAGGAATTAAATCACATTTTAATAGATACCGATATTCTATTATTGACAAGAATAAATCAAGCTGTTAGCCTCTAAGTGGCCTAGTCCTTACTATGATTTTTTTCTAGAACTTTGTTCTATTCTTTATATACTTGTTTTTATTTTAAAAAATGCAGCGACTAACATTTTAAATTATCTATGAATAAAGCTGCACTAGTGTTCCCATAAATTGCTTAATCACAAATATTCACCTGTCCCAGATGCTCAACATTTTAAATTACTGCAGTATGCACTAAGTTGTGCTTACAAGGACCTAATGTTTCAGTAAACATATCTATTAGCTGACAAATAATAACACAATTCTTAAATTCAGAAGTCACTAACATTTAAATAGTAATATAATTACAAAGAAACGTCGCTCGTATACATTGTTGGACTCCTTTCACATTTTATATCTAGTTAAAAAGTTGGTCAAAGTATTTTTTTTTGCAAGAGGTGAATGATAGGAGCTTGTTGACCACACATGGTGGAAACATATATACAGAGCATTGTGATCATTAGGGGTAACTGGCCCTCTAGAGAGGCTCTGGGAGGCTCTTTTACGTGGTCCACAGGCTGCCCCTCCAGCCACCCCCATTGTTGAGCTGAGTCGTGTGGGGGCTGCTGTGAGAAGGTGTCCCCTGGCATGGGGGTGTTTTGGGGAGGGTGTCAAAGCCAGGCTGGTCTTTTGCCTTCAAAGCTTCCATGGGAAAAGTTACCTCCAAATTTTAACTGTCAACACCAGGATTATCACATACTCCTTTGGCAGCATTCATGGATGGGGAGCTGTAAGAGGTTGAGACAAAATGCAGGTGGGAGGGGTTAGACAAATCTGGCCAAAGCTTCAGTTTTCCCCAGGGTTTGCTGCTCACTCCCAACTCCAATGCTCTTTTTTAGAATTTTAATACTTTTAACAAAATATTGCACACATATAAAAGAAAGCGTATAACTGGTATTTATAAGACTTAGAAGATAATGACTGCGCTGTGCACTGCCCAGCTAAAGACCATTGCCAATACATGGAGTGCCTCCTATAAACTTTTCTCCAGTTTGCTGCCCCTTTTCTCTCTCCCACCAAACCTCCCTTCCATGCCTTTTATATTCTGTCTTATGGTTTTATTCTACATGTGTGATCTGTAGACAATATATTATTTTATGTGTTTTTGAAGTTTATATAGATGGACTTATATTCTATTTGGCTTTTCTTTCATTCAACATTTTTTTTCTGAGATTTATTTGTATTTATTTGTGTAGCTACACTTCATTAATTTTCACTGCTGTGAAATATTCCATTGTATGACTATTCTAAAGTTTTTAATGATCTCTTGATCATTTGAATTGTTCATAGTTGGGTGTTTTATTTTTACTTTGCTACTAAAAACAATGCTGCTAAGCCCTTATATGTCTGTGATACATAGGTGCAGGTGGTTGTCTGGGAAATATATCTAGTCATTGAAATAATTAGCCAGTGGGTATGTGCAACTTCAAATATAATGCTAAATTATTGTCTAAAGTGGCTGTTAAATTTAAATTCCCACCCGTAGTCAATACTCTGTGTTCTCGTCAACATTCGGAAACCACAACTTTTCTAATTTCTCCCAATCCTGAGTATCAAATGATATCTCCTGGTTTAAATTTATGTTTTCCTGGTTACTATTTGAGGCATTTTCTCGTAAGCTTTTTGACCACTTATGTTTCCTCTTCTTTGAATATCTATTTTGACATTTCCCATTTCTCTGTTGGGTTGTCTTTATCTTTTGATATATAGGCATTTTCAGTGTGTTCTGTGTAACATCCTTTCGGATTTTATGCTCACCATGTTTGTGCATTAACTCTTCATTTTCTTGATGGAGTCTTTGGATAAAGACAATTTTAATTGTAATGTTTCTTCTTATTTTCTATCATCCATGCCTCAGCCTCTAATTTACATTTTTTGTTTTCTGTGTTACTCTGTACCACAATCTGGGGTTACTCCTTCAGGTCTTTCTTTTTAGTTCACTGAATCTTTAAGTGTGTGCTAATTTGTGGTATAACCCATCATTCAGTTTTTTATTTCAAAAAATTTTTTATTTCTAAAGTCATCTGTTTTGTTGTTTTTTAAGTCTGACTGGATATTTTTTGATCATTAAAAAGTTTTTCCTTTTTCATTTCTTTAGCCACTTAGAGTATAACAATTTTATATTCTGTGTCAGTTAATGCTAACACCTGAGGCCATCAGGCTTTTAAATTTTTGGCTTGCTGTTGGCTTGGTTCCTTATCTACGTATATTAATGTTTGGTTGTGAGCTCATACTTGGCCAAACTTAATCTGTAGGAATTACGAGGGATGTATATTAAGGATATTGTTTTTTTTCCAGAATAGTCTTGCCTATCCTTCAGGGGGAACCAGGACTTCAACAAGCGGCCAGCTTAGGACAGCTTTTATTTAATTACTTGGCCTAGGCCAGGCATGGCAGCTCATACCTGTGATCCCAGTGCTTTGGGGACAAGATGGGGTGATTGTTTGAGGCCTGGAGTTCAAGACTAAACTGGGCAACATAGTGAGACTCTTATCTCTCCAAAAAAGTAAAAAATAAAAAAATAGCT
>JAZHEH010001400.1:0-45857 GCA_036589455.1 Ateles fusciceps | reverse complement strand
ATAATGGCCTCGAGGCCAGGCGCAGTGGCTCATACCTGTAATCCCAGGACTCAGGGAGGCTGAGGTGGTTGGATCATGAGGTAAGGAGTTAAGACCAGCCTGTCCAAGATTGTGAAACCCTGTCTCTACTAAAAATACAAAAATTAGCCAGGCTTGGTGGTGCATGCTTGTAATCCCAGCTACTCGGAAGGCTGAGGTGGAGAATTACTTGAACCCGGGAGGCAGAGGTTACAGTGAGCTGAGATTGCATCACTGTACTCCAGCCTGGGTGACAGAGCGAGAATCATCTCAAAAAAAAAAAAAGAATAATGATCTCCAATTTAATCCATCCAGGTTGCTGTGAATGCTATTATTTTGGTCCTTTTCATGGCCAAGTACAATTTTGTGATATTTATATATACCACATTTTCTTTATCAACTTATTGTCTGATGGAAATTTGAGCTGGTTTCATATTTTTGAAATTATGGATTGTGCTGCCATATACATGTGTGTACAGGTATCTTGTTCGTAGAATGATTTTGTTTCCTCTGGGTAGATACTCAGAGGTGGGACCCCTGGATAAAATGGTAGATCTACTGTTAGTTCTTTAAGGACTCTTCACATAGTTTTCCATAGTGGTTTTAGTAGTTTACGTTCCCACCAACTTTGTAAAAGTGTTCCCTTTCACTACATCCAGATCCCTTATTTTTTAATTCCTTGATTATGGCCATCCTTTCAAGAGTGAGGTGGGATTGCATTGTGGTTTTGATTTACATTTCCCTGATGAGTGATTTTGAGCACTTTTTTTCACATGTTTGCTGGCCATTTTTAGATCTTCTTTGAGAATTGTCTATTCATGTTTTTAGCTCAGATTAGGATGGGATTGTTCCTATCACAATGCATTTTGAAGACGGCTGTTTAAATTCATATTCTACTGACTTTGGGTCTTATATCTCATGAGTAGATCAGATGCAATGTAAAGGGAAGCAAGGGGAGCCCTGGCATGGGAGGTGTGCAGATGCGCCCCATGGACACAGAATACGACATGAATCATGAGTAGATCATACTTGCGATGTCTCAGATAGAGCTCAACCTAGATTTTGTAAAATTATTGAGAAGAATTCATGCTGAAAATGATTGCAGTAGATGGTGTTTTTCTTAATGTTAGGAGACACCCTTAGGGTGGAGATACTGAGAGGGGTCCCAGGGACTTCTAGAAGCTGTTGATGTTCTGTTTCTTGATCTGGGTGTGGGTTTACATGGTAGTGTACACTGTAAAGATTCAGGAGTTGTTTTAATTCTGTATGTTTACAATTTTCGTTGTACTTCAAAACTGGCAAAGAAAAAAACGAAAGGGCAAAATATTACCAAAGACTTTTGAAGAAGGGCATGCTTAACGATGAACTTCAGTTGGATCTGAAATATTTTCTTTTTTTTTTTTTAATTTTTTTATTTTTAAAGACGGGGTTTCACCGTGTTGGTCAGGCTGGTCTTGAACTTGTGACCTCAGGTGATCCGCCCCGCCTCAGCCTCCCAAAGTGCTAGGATTACAGGCGTGAGCCACCACGCCCGGCCGGGATTGAATATTTTCAAAAGAAAAATTTCCAATTGTATTGGTCAAAGAGATGAAGCTCCATCGAACAAGAGGACATAAATTGACCACAAATTTGTCAGCATAACCCTGATAAGGTATGGGTGTCATTATGAGTGGATTTATGCAAACACGAGACACATACCAAAGAAGTCTATTATATGTAAAGGTGTGAATCTCCAAGTAATTTGAAACTCTCAGATCTGCACTACTCTTTATAGCTATTATCCGTACATATATTTTTTCTATAGCATGAACATTCTATAACTCTCTCTAGTTATTGTGTTCTGTATGTTTAGGTCACTGATATACATCCAACCCCTCAAATACTGCCTGGAATATGTGAGGTGGACAAAATATATTTGTTGAATGAATTTAAAAAGTTGCTTAGAGCAGTGCAGTTTAACAGAAATATAATGCAAAGTCTAGATGTAATTTTACATATTTCAATAGCTGTATTAAAAGGAACAAAAACAAGCAGAAAAACTAAATTATATGTAATATGTTCATTTAATCCCCAAATTAACACTTGAACATATAATCAATGTAAAAATTATTTGTATGATACTTATGTATGATTATTTATAGTAAGACTTTATAATCTCTTTAAAAATTAATGAAACGTTAATTAAAACTTTATAATCTCTTTAAAAATTAATGAAACGTCAATTCAAACATATCACATTCCGATTGCCCAATAACTGCAGGATTTTTCTTAATATAAATCATTATTGAGACTCCTCTGTTGCAGAAGTGTGTTTCCCTTTGAAGACAAAGATACATAATCCAAGGTGACCCTGCTGGAAGGTGACCATGTTAGGTTTAATATTTCGACAGACTGACGTGACAAATTAGAATAAGCAAGCCATATAGAAGTTCTGTCAAATCCATTTCAGTTCACTAGTGAAGCCCAAGAAATGGGTGTGACTGCTGCCATGAGGGATGGCTTTGGTTTCATCAAGTGTGTGGATCATTTCGTATGTTCTTCCACTTAAGTGAAATTCTGGATGGCAACCAGCTCCATGTTGCAGATGAAGTAGAGTTTACTGTGGTTCCTGTTAAGCTCTCTGCTCTAACCAATCATGCGATTATGATTTTAAAACTTCCCAAGGGCATGGTTTCATTTCATTCCCATTCAGATTGCCATTTTCTGGGCAGGTAGAACAAGAAGCCACTTTTTCCAACCCTACTACCACGAGCCTAAAGGAAGGCAAAGAGAAGGAGGCTGAGGATGGCATTATTGCTTATGATGACTCTGGGATGAAACTGACTATTGCTTTTCAAGCCAAGGATGTGGAAGGATCTGCTTCTCCTCAAATGGGAGATAGGCTTGAATTTAGTATTAGTGACAAACAGAGGCGTGGACAGTAGGTTGCAACCTGTGTGTGACTTGTAGGTCATAATTCTAACTCGAAGAGGCTCCTGGGTTATGTAGCAACTCTGAAGGATAATTTTGGATTTATTGAAACCGCCAATCATGATAAGGAAGTCTTTTTCCATTCCAATGAGTTCTCTGGTGATGTTGATAGCCTGAGACTGGGGAGGCATGGTTGAGTATAGCTTGTCCAAAGGCAAAGGCAACAAAGTCAGTGCAGAAAAAGTAAACAAAACACACTCAATGAATGGCCTTCTTGAGGAAGTTGATCTCACCATTTACTGTGGCGAAGTCATTTGCCTGCTGAGGAGTGTTAATGCAAGACAGACTGAGTACAAGGAATGATTGAGATTGTGGAGGAGGGGGATATGGAAGGTGAAGTCTATCCATTTGGCTTCACTGGGATGGCCCACAAAGGGGATGGCATGCAGAAAGGGGGACAGCATCAAGTTCCAGTTGTGTGTTCTGGGCCAAAATGCACAAACTATGTCTTCCAACATCACACCCCTGGGTAGGGCCATAGTGGAATGTGTGAAAGATCAATTTAGCTTCATTCACTACGAAGTAGGAGATAGCAAGAAGCTCTTTTCCATGTGAAGGAAGTTCAAATGACATTGGGCTACAGGCAGGAGATGAGGTGGAGTTCTCAGTGATTCTTACTCAGTGTACTGGCAAGTGCAGCGCCTGTAATGTTTGGCGAGTCTGTGAGGGCCCCAAGGCTGTGTCAGCTCCTCGACCTGATCGGTTGGTCAATGTCTTGAAGAATATTACCCTGGATGATGCCAGTGTTCCTCACCTAATGGTTCTGCATGAGCCAAAGGCACCAGGTAACTCAGTGGTGTTTGGTGCATAAAGAAGATCCATCAAGCTGGTGTCATTCACTACCCACATCCGCAAAGCACATAGTGAATCTACTGTGATCAAGTTGGGGGAGTCTGGTGAAGGGTTCTGACTATCTCCCTCCTCATCCCTCCCAAAATCTGGAATACTTATTCTTTTGAGCTATTACACCAGTTTTAACACCTCCCTTGTGTTATATTTTTAAAAAATAAATAAATTTAAGAAAACCATTTTATTTATTTATGTTTAATTTTTTGGTATCAAGTTTTCTTCTATTTATTTTTAAAATTTTACTATTATATTTTTAGTTATGGGTACATGTACAGAACTTGCAAGTTTGTTACATGGGCCATGGTGGTTTGCTGCATCCATCACCCCGTCATCTACATTAGGTATTTTTTTTAATGCTATCCCTCCCCTAGTCCCCCAGCCCCCAACAGGCCACAGTGTTTGATGTTCCCCTCTCTGCGTCCATGTGTTTTCATGTTTTCATTGTTCAACTTCTGGTTATGAGTGACACTATGCAGTGTTTGGTTTTCTGTTGTGTTATTTTGCTGAGAATGACGGTTTCCAGCTTCATCTATGTCCCTGCAAAAGAAATGAACTTATCCCTTTTTAATGGCTGCACAGTATTCCATGGTGCATATGTGCCACATTTTAAGAAAACTATTTAAAAATAATGAACAGTTGCAGCCTGGAAACCTTAAGATGGTGCCCTATGGTACCAATTTTCGGAGATTTATTTTGTGCATTTAACGCAATGGTAATTGCAAAGTCTACTTCGCCTGTGACAGTGAAAAATGTAGACTGTTATCTTGTTAGCCCTCTGAAATTCTGCACTTGATATTCATTATGTACTCTTCCTTCATTAATTACTTCTGGCAAGACGTTCTGCCTTAGTACTCAGTTGCATTGTTTTCCTTTTTCTTCCTGTTCATTACGCTTTAATTCTAGAGGACCATATGAGGGCAGAATATATTATACTTAAAAAGTTACCAAAATTGTGTAGGCAAACCATTTCTTAAAGTTGAGGGCCACATTTTAAAACATTCTTTTTCATATCATTTACAATCATGTCACAATCCACTTAAAGAAGTTTGGTTATATTTCAGTGAAAATTACCTTCCAAAGTAGTTTTTTTTTTCCTGGGATGGAGGAAACTTTACTACAGTTAGTAAGTATGCTGCAGAATTTCATGCAAATGAGTAGAGCTAGCAGTGTGATAACTTAAACATATTTACACAAATACAAAAAAGGAATGCACAAATTTGCTGCTGCTTTCCCAGTTTGTTTTACTGATTTAAAAACAAAACAGAAATAAAAAAATAAAGAGTTGTCCCTGAAAAAGAAAACCCAAATAATAACTTGAACATATAATCAGTGTGAAAATTGTTTATACGATACTTACGTATGATTATTCATAGTAAGAGTTTATAATCTCTTTTAAAAATGTATGAAGTGTGTGAATTAAAGGTAGTCACATTCCAATTGCCCAATAACTGATGGATTTTTCTTCTTCGTATACATTATTATTGAGACTCTTCCACTGCAGAAGTGTTAGGCATCAAATCGTGATTGAATGCTCTTTGAGAAATGATAATTTCCATCTTAGAAGTGAAATATATTGAGAAATTATTTTATTATTTTTACCAGCATAAAAGGGCAGATAGTTGGGTAGCATGAGGAAATAATTTCAGTAATCATCTGCAGTCTCAGGTTTTTCTCAGTCATATAATATGAATAGAAGGTCATGAAGGCATTTAAGCAATAAAAGAACGCAAAGCAAGTGACCAGCAGAAGGACAGTGTGGGTGGCTCTGTGTTCAGGAGATGGCTGGGAAGAGAAGCTGGGGCTGTGCAGATGCTGGGCTCTCCTGTGGTGTCTGTGGAGGAGGCTCACGATGTAGATGCTGGTCCCGACCATGAGGAACACAAAAAGGAGATCTCGAGTCAGTATAACAGTTGTAGATAATGCTGAAGTGTGGAGTGCAACATGCCGAGTGTGACAGTAGACTTGAGAATACCCAAAACCAACATGAGAGAAATTGGTTCTGGCTTCTACACTTTCAATAATTTTGATGTAGATCAGCATGTTGATGACCCAGAAGAAAAGGAAAGAGGGGAAAATGCAGGTAGAGAGTTTAGGTTTGAGCCAGGCCCATTTAGAATGACTGGGGCTGATGGTGATGGCTTGAAATGTACTCAGGAGAGCGGTGGTGCAGATGGAAAGACCCCGGGAAACTCTGCATATATACAAAACTGCTTTGCAGCCAGCATCGTCCAAAAAATGTCTCACTCCAAAGGATGTCGTGACGTCTGGGACCAACGTGAACATGATGTTGAAAACATTAACCAATGCGAGGTGCATAAAAATCAAATGGATGGGCTTCCTCAAGTGAGAGTGAATGAAAAATATGTACATATAAAACACAAAGGGCAGTGAGTTCCCACAACACCAACACCAATCTGAGCTATGAGGAAAAATGCCAAAATTTTGTCAGGTAGAAATAGTATTTTCATGAAGTTTAGATGTTCTATTTAGGTAAGCTACTGCTCACTGAAGACTAAAGAGAATGTATTTTAATATAATAAATAATGCAATCTGTGGAAGGATGTAATCATGAACAGATCAGTATGAAGAGAGGATGTGAAAATGTCCAACTCCTCTGTATTTCAGTCCCAGAAAAGGCACATCGAGACACTGACTCTCTGGAGATTCTTGAGAACCTTGGAATACAGAAGTAAATCTTATGAGGAAGGTGGAACTGAAAGGCTAATGCCCAGCACTAAATTTATTACCCAAGAGGACGTGCTGGCATATATCCAAGATAAATTAGAATTTATGGCATTTTTTCTTCAGAGTATCAGACTGCATTTTATATCAAAAACAGTTTTGAATATTCTAACCTTTTTAAAGAACATTATGCCTCTAACTTTTTTTTAATAGTTTTGGCGTGATACACAGCCCTTCCAAGACAAGGATCATTTTAAACACATATGCAGTGGGTAGAGGCCGGGGGATGCTGCCAAGTATCCCACAAGCACATGACAATCACACAACACAAAATATGTGGACTCAGGGGCACTCATTCCATGGTTGATAAATCCAATCTGATAAATATTATATGTATCTTACTAAATACAATGTTTAAAATCCACATTTTGGTCTGAACGTTTTTGGATACTTGTTGTAGAGACAGAATCAGTAGGTTCAAAATATACAGTTAGAATGGAAATGACATGAGATTCATTAAAGTTGACTTTTTAATTCATAAAGTTATGTTTATTGGAAAGTAGAGTTCTATACTGTATCATTCTCTCAGTGACTCATTCTTCCAGTCATCCAGATGTTTCCATCATCTCAAACCATTCTTCTTTTCTAAATAGACATCTAGTGAAATCTGCACATTCCTTTCTTTATTCTGACAAAGTCCATAAGAGCATCCCAAATTTACCAAGTTATTTCTCTCCGTAGTTATCTTTTTTCCGTTGAATACAATTTTCTACTCTGCCGTCCAACTCTACCACAGCAATGATATTCTTATCATCTACTGAGAGGAAGAAAAATTCAAAGCAGTTATTGAACACTTAAAATGTGAGACCTTTATTCTTCTATCCATGTTGTGCATTTTAGCAAGTTAGTAATTAGGTTTTATTAATTTGAATTGTTTGCAATTTTGATGCTTAATATAACTGACAATTGTTGACCACACACTTGTTTTTGAAATGTAATTTATGTTTAATAGGTGGTGTGACAGTTCACCTAGAAGCTGTTTGGCCATTCATTTTTTGTCCACTCCAGTAAGAACTATGTATGTGTTCATTCAGTATATATATTATGCACACACTAAGAATATATAATGTCATATATGTGTGTAATATATATAATTATGTAATATATAATTATATACATCTATAACATACATATATATGTTTTACATTTGATGTGTATAGGGTATTACACACACCATATAATATGAACACAATATAATATATACATATTAAACACATCCAAATATTTCACATACACACATACATATATATGTTATTACATATTCTCAGGCCACAAAAAGAAACTCTGCAATTTGTGACAACACAGATGAAGCTGGAGCACATGATACTAAGTAAAAGAAGCCAGGCAAGGAAAAGCAAAAATCTCTGGTCTCACTTATTTGTGGAATCTAGAAATGTCTACCTCAGAGCAACAGAGTAGAAAGGTGGTTGCCCAGGGCTGAGGTACGGGAAAAATGAGATGTTATCAAAGCATACAAATTTTCAGTTGTAAGATGAATTAGTTCTTGAAAGCTCAGTAATTTATAGTCAGCTCAGTTAATAATACTGTGCTGTATATTTAAAATTTGCTAACAAAGGAGGTCTTAAGGGCTCTTGCATCTCCCCCACACCACACAGGCAACTATGTGAGATGATGCATTTGTTAATTAGAATGATTGTGGTAATCATTTTATGATATATCAGTTTATCAAGTCATGTATTTTATACTTAAAATATAGTGTTCCATTTATCAGTAACATGTCAATAAAGGCGAGAAAAACATTCGTGACAGAAAATAGTCTAAACACACTAAGCAATGGCAGAGAATGAAAGACTGAAAGAGATTATATCACAGGTATGCACTGTCTTACAGATTCCTATTGTAAATAGAGAAAACACAGGTAGGTCAAAAGTGAAAGGATGTAAGAAGATATACCCTGAAAATGTTGCTCAAAAGGAAGCTGGAGTGACCACATGACTATCCAAAAAAGTAGACATTAAGACAAACGTGTCTTGATTCACATTTTAAAAAAAGACACAGAATGGTTCAAAATAATCTAAAGAAGGTGCAACTCTCTGAAGTCTAACTAACAAGCTAACTGACTGACAGAAATCTAGTGCACAATAAGACAAATGTTACGGCAACAGAATTACTGGATATGAACAAGCCCATTTCAATAGCAATGAAAGCTTTTAATTTGTGTATATAAATACACATTGCATCAAAATATATGAGAACAGAAAATTAGAAGAAGAAATAAGAAAATCAGCCACTGACGGGGAAGATTTTAACCAAAGTCTATTAGAAATTAACAGAACCAATGGAAAAAAAGAAATGTGAGTTGTGATATTAAAAATGTGATCGCATCATTTCATACTCTTCATCTACTGCTATAAAAATCAACACACTCAGGGACTGTGAAATAGCCACCTTCCCTTTTCAGGCACATATGGACCAAATGTAGGTGTAAACAACAAACATTAAAGCCAGTGTCAAAAATTTCAAAAGTTTAATGTAACAGAAAAATTATCTAAAGACAATTATAGCAAAATATAAATGAATGAATTAATAAATAAATAAAGAGCCCAATTTCTCAATATTTTTAACACTAAAGCAATTCTTAGTAACCACAAAGTGAAAATAAAAGCTTTATAAGGAAATGCAGTATGGAATGTCCATTATGGAAATAAATGTGGAGACTAGATAAGAACCTTTGAAGAAAACAATAGACATTTGGAAAGGGATACTAAAGGGAATCCTAAAATAAGACAGGGGATTCATGGAAGTAAAGGCAGAATAACATCAAACTACCCAAAGGGGGAAAAATGTCAAAATTCAGCTTCTTGCTAAGAAGTATAGAAATTAAAAAACCTCTACAAAATTTATGAATATTTTTACAAAGATAAACTGTGCTCATAAATTTGGAAATTTAGAAGATATTGGCAAATTCCTAGAAGAGTTAACTTACCATAAATAATACTACAGCTGGAGAGAGTCATAAATGTGTAAGCTTCCCAAGTGAAGCTGAATAGTGGCAAAAGTTGTACCAATAAGGTATCCCAGAGAATGCTAAAGGGGTGAAGTATGCCAAATACCCCTGATAGAAAATACATGTGTAAATTATTTCTATGGATAGAGAAAAGAACGTTCTGTTAGTCACACTGCAAGGATAGCACAAACTTGATAGCAAAATGTAATAAACATTGCATGAAAAGTGAGTTGTCAAGACTATTTCACTAATCCAGTGTAAAACAATCCAGAGAAAATCAGCGAGAAAGTAAATTTTAGGCTATGTAAAAATATTCACATGGCGACTAAAGAATTATTCAAAAATGTAATTTCAGCATTATAAACTTCATATGTATGATTAACCAAAATAGTAGATTAAAGGAGAAAATATGCAAGCACTTCAATGAAAACATTTCATCCATCAATAGATCCATAAGAGATACTAAATAAGAATAGAAATGGAAGACTGAAGAAAGTGAAAACAGATGGAAGAAAAAAGGATACATGTCAATACAAAGAGGAATGAAAAAATAGAGGCATATTATAACAGAAATGAAGTTAGAAACATGCCTCTGAAAGAAAAAGCTGAAGTCTGTGTAGGAAAGTACAGAATGAGGAATGAGAGTGTTGAAAAGGTCTTCATACCTTCCTCTCCTTGCCGAGGCTGAGGGGTTGCAGAATCCTAACTAAAGGCAGCTGGCTTCCCCACGACAGTGAGACATCTTGGAAAGGCTGAGTCTGACACACAGCTGAGTGTATGTAGGGACAGATGGCAGGAATTCTCCTCCCAGTGGACATGCATCACTGTGTCACCAGCTTCAAAGACCTTGTTTACTGTCCATCATTTTGATGCACCCAGAGCAGCAACAAATCACTCTCCCAAAGGCAAAATGGGATTCCTGATAAATTATTATGTTTATTAATGAGGAGTGCAAAATGAGCTTTGAGGATATATGTTTTCCCAAGTGAACTTCATCAGAAAGTAAACATCAGGATCTTGGCAGTCATTAAAAGTTACTTTTCGCTCAGTGGATTGAATCCCCACAGCCCTTGATATAATGTGACTCCGGAGCAGGGCCCAGAGAGAACACATTTTCTTTTCATTGGAGTGTATAGTGCCTCCTGCTTTTATGACATGGTTTACCTTCCTTTCTGTTGCAGAAGGCACAAGCATCATGTAGAGCATTGAGTTTTATTGTATTTGAACTTTCACAAGGCCAATCAGGATATTATAACACATGTGGCATATCGGTACATCTAAAATTAATATATTCTGCCCTTTTGCTTTGGGGTTAAACATTGATGAATGTTTAGTTTTATAATTTCAACTTTTACAATTTTATAATGTTTACTTTTATAATTTCAACTGTACATGTGCAGTTTGGTTACATGGGCATGTAGTGTCATGCTGAGGTTTGGCATGCAAATGATACCATCACCGAGAGAGTGAGCATAGTATCCAACAGTGACTTTTTGAACCTTTTCTCCCCTCCCTCCCTATTCCATCGATAGTGTGTATTACTGCCTATCTTAAGTCCATGAGTAAAAAATGTTCAATTCCCACTTATAAATGAGAAGTCGTGTATTTTGTGTTCTGTTCCTGCATTAATTCACAGAGGGTAGTGGCCACCAGCTGCTTTTATGTTGCCTTAAAAGACACGATGTTAGTCAAAAAATATGTATTATGATGAGAACCACTTTTTCTATATTTTCAACTTTTAAGATGTTCAATTTCTTCATTAATATTTACATATTTCAGTCGGTAAATTTCTTTTTTTTACAATCAGAATGTATTTTTTTTTAGTATTTCTACCAAGACAGTGTAATATGTAGCTTAAATGTTTTCATTTTTTTTTTAAAATAAGAATGTGTTATTTTTTTATTTCTACCCAGGCAGTGTAATATGTAGGTGTCTTTTTTTTTTTTTTAGTTCAATTAGTTTGGGGGGAACAGGTGGTGTTTGGATATATGTATATGTTCTTTAGTCGTGATTTCTTACATTCTGATGCACCCATCACTAGGAGCAGTGTATACTGTACCCAACGTGTAGTCTTTGATCCGACTTTCTCTTCCCATCCGTTCTCCTGGGTCCCCAAAGTCCCTTGTATCATTTTTATGTATTTGTGTCCTCAAAGCTTAGCTCCCAGTTATGACTGGGAATACAACATGTTTGCTTTTCCTTTCCTGAATTATTTCAGTTGGAAAAATGGTCTCCAATTCTGTCCAGGTTGCTGTGAATGCCATTATTTCGGTCCTTTTTATGGCTGAGTAGAATTCCATGGTATTTACATATGCCACATTTTTTTTTTCCACTTGTTGATTGATGGGAATTTGAGCTGGCTTCATATTTTTGAAATTGTAAATTGTGCTGCCATAAACATGTGTGTTCAGGTATCTTGTTCTTATAATGACTTTGTTTCCTCTGGGTAGATACTCAGGATTGGGTCTGCTGGATAAAATGGTAGATCTACTGTTTTTTTTTTTTTTCAAGAAAAATAGCTTTAATGTGAGATAGTTGTATGATGGTACAGATAGTGCCAGTGTATGCCACGAAAAAGTTTAGGGTTTCACCAAAACTTTAGCAAAATTTCTGGGTTTAAAAATCTGGAATATCATTGCAGAAGTCACATGACTGTCACATTTACTCTCCCTCATGTCCTGATCCTGCTGACTTGTCCGCATGGTCAACTAGGAAGCTGGCACAACTACACTTCTTTGTTCACTTTGGTTACCACCATTAGCTGTGCTGTTGTGCTGCTCATATGTAAGCAGATTTAATGAAAATATCAGGTTCCCTAAGCAACATGAACTGGGAGGCTCAGAGTGGGGGAGATTTTCTTAGTCACTGACTTACTGAGACAGACTCAAGATTCCCAGGCACTAGACAGAACTAGTCAGGAAAGGAATCATTTCCTGATTGCCTGTGGAAACTATTTATGAACAGAACAGTCTGGATGGACTCTAACACAGTAAAGGAACGTGAAGGCAGTGCATTCTTCAAAAGGACAGCAGATGGGGCACCACACATTCCCAGAGAGGGGGCTGACCTGTGGTCCCTGCAGGAGTTGCCAGGCTCTCAGAGTCTTCTCCTGCTGCTAGCCCCACCCTGCCTGAAAGAGGTGAGGAGGATGATGGGGAGGGAGTCACATAGACTCCAGGATAGGAGTGTGTGCCCTGGTAAAACTCTCCCCAAGTACAGACTTAACATGGGGTCAACACCAATTACTTAGCCAAACCTTTGTCTAAAACTCTAGGAAGGGAGGCACAAAATAGCAGTGTGTTTTTTTGCCTATCTAGGTGAAGGTTTAACTTCAGCACGGGTAAAACTATTCTTTCCTTCTTTTTTCTCTCCTAGAGTTCTCACCACCTCCTCCCAGGCTAAACCCTTTATGTTGCAGGAGACAGAGAATCCCAAGTAAGACACAGGGCCAGCATCTGTGGCACAGATGTTCCCTCTTCATTCTGAATCCCTCCCTCTTCACATCTTGAATCCTTTTCCCATTCCTGACCACATATTCCACCTGTTAAAAAGTCACAGGTGTTTAGAAGAGATTTCTCAGCACACCTTGGACAGAAGTCATGACAATGGGGTCCATGACTGGGAACTTGCTGGGAGAGGTGGCCTGCAGTGTTTGTCTGGGGTACACAGGGGACCATGGGAGCATCTTCTGTGGCCATGGTCCCTGGCAGGCCTGCATCACTTGCTGTACCACTCTCAGGTCCACCACAGGAGCCATGTGCTGTCCATTCCACAAGGAGCCCTTTCAACAGGGGAGACGTCAGGCCCAACTGGATTCTGGCCACCTTGGTCTCCAGTCTCCTACTTTGAAGCCCATGAGTGACAATCCAGCACAGGAAATTTGGTTTTGTGAGCAGCATCTTCTATTGGCAGGGTAACGAGCAATTCTTGTGTGTGGTTTGCAAAGATCTTAGAAAGCACAAGTATTAGAGCTGCAGGAGAAGGGTGCTACGTTCCACAAGGTAGTCTGTCCTTTTGCTGTCTTGTTTAAATCAGAGAAGAACCTTTGGTTGACTTGCTTTAATACTGGCTTCAGTTCTGATCATCAGGAGTTGCTGAGGGGGTCATTTGGAGATCCAGGCTTGCCAAACAGCCACTGTCTTCAGCACCAGCTATTGCCCTGCTAGTGGGCAAAGAGGGCGCTCTAATCCTTGAATGTTAAAAGGCTAAAACCCCACTAGTCGGAACTAACGTGCCAGCTGAGCCCCGCAGGTCCGCGGTAATTGGCCGCCGCCACAGCAAGCCGCCCTCTCACCGGACTGGCCGGAAGATAGGAAAAGTGTGCAAGTCCACAAGCCGCCCTCACCCTGCCCTCCTCGGCGACTCCCGGCTGCACCGAGGAGCCGCAGTGCCTCGCCGGATCCGGGGGCTGAAGCGCTCTAGCACACGCATGCGCGGGTCTCTTTCTCCAGAGGATTCCTCTGGTCACCTGGACGCCCCTATCTCAGCCACCTGCCCCTCCGGGTCCCTTCTCGCCCTTGATTCCTCCTGATGGTTGTCATGGCCAGCCCTCTTTTCCTTCTTCTGCCGGCACCGCTAGACCTGGCCGTGGCCGCCTGCCAACACCCCGGGTTCCACAGACACAGGCCTTGGTGTGGCTTCCGCTTCCGGCGAGTACTGCGTGTCGCGCAGCGCCGCGGGGCGGGGCGGGGCGAGGCGGGGCGGGGCGAGGGGGAGGAGGGAGGAGGAAGGAGGGAGGCAGCGCTTCGCCCGCTCCGCGCCCGGACCTAAGCCAGGAAGGTAGGTGCTGTCCCGTCGCCGCGCCCTGGGGCCTGCCCCCGCCAGCCCGCTCCACACGCCCCGTCCCAGCGCCCCGCGACCTGTTAGTTGTTTTAGGACTCTTCACACTGTTTTCCTTAGTAGTTGTACTAGTTTACATTCCCACCAACTCACAAAGTGTTCCCTTTTCACCATATGCAGATTCATTATTTTTTGATTTCTTGATTACGGCCATCCTTACAGGAGTGAGGTGGGATCGCATTGTGGTTTTGATTTGCATATCCGTGATGAGTGATTTTGAGCATTTTTTCATATGTTTGTTGGCCATTCTTATATCTTCTTTTGAGAATTGTCTATTCATCTCCTTAGCTCACTTTTTGATGGGATTGTTCCTATCACAATGCATTTTAAAGATGGCTGTTTTAAATTCAGATTCTACTGACTTTGGGTCTTATATCTCATGAGCAGACCAGATGCAGTGTAAAGGGAAGCAAGGGGAACTGTGGTGGGGGAGGTCTGCAGATGCGCCCCATAGACACAGAATGGGACATGAATCATGAGGTGATCATACTTGCGATGTCTCAGATAGAGCTCAACCTAGATTTTGTAAAATTATTGAGAAGAACTCATGCTGAAAATGATTGCAGTTGGTGGTGTTTTTCTTACAGTTAGCGGACACTATTAGAATGGAGTGACTGAGAGGGGTTCCAGGGAATTCTAGAAGCTGTTGATGCTCTGTTTCTTGATCTGGGTGCAGGTTTACATGGTGGTGTCCCCTCTAAAATTCAGGAGTTGTTTGTATTATGTATCTTTACTATCTTTGTTGTATTTCAAAACTGGTAAATGAAAAATTAAAGGGCCAAAAAATTACCAAAGACTTTTGAAGGAGAGCATGCTTAATGATGAAGCCTGAATGGGCTCTGAAACATTTTGAAAAGAAAAATTTCCAGTTGTGTTGGTCAAACAGATGAAGCTCCATTTGATAGAAGGACACACATTGACCATATATATGTCAGCATAACCCTGATAAGATATGGGTGTCACTATGGGTGAGTTTTTGCAGACATGAGACACATACCAGTGAATTCTATTCTATGTAAAAGTGTGAATCTCCAAGTACTTTGAAACTCTCCGTCTGCACTATTCTTTCTAGCTCTTATCATCTGTACATAATTTTTTTCTATACCATGAACATTCTATATACTGTCTCTAGTTATCGTGTTCTGTATATTTAGGTCACTGATATACATCCAACCCCTAAAATACTGCCTGGAATATGTGAGGTGGACAAATATATTTGTTGAATGAATTTAAAAAGTTGCTTAGAACAGTGCAGTTTAACAGAAATATAATGGAAAGTCTAGATGTAATTTTAGGTATTCCAATAGCTGCATTAAAAAGGAGCAAAACCAAGTAGAAAAACTACTTTTAATTGTATGTGATATGTTCATTTAACCCCCAAATAAACACTTGAACGTATAATCAATGTAAAAATTGTTTATATGATACTTGTGTGTGATAATTCATAGTAAGACTTTATAATCTCTTTTAAAAATTTATGAAACCTGTCAGTTCACAGTAGCCACATTCCGATTGCCCAATAATTGCAGGATTTCTTTTTCTTAATATAAGTCACTATGAAGACTCCTCTGTTACAGAAGTGTGTCTTCCCTTGGAGACAAAGATACAAAATCCAAGGTGACCCTGCTGGAAGGTGACCGTTTTAGGTTTAATATTTCAACAGACTGACTTGACAAAGTAGAATGAGCAACCAATATAGAAGTTCTGTCAAATCCATTTCAGTTCACTAATGAGGCCTGAGAAATGGGTGTGAATGCTGCCATGTGAGATGGTTTTGGTTTCATCAAGCGTGTAGATCGTGATGTTCATATGTTCTTCCACTTCAGTGAAATTCTAGATGGGACCCAGCTCCGTATTGCAGATGAAGTAGAGTTTACTGTGGTTCTTGTTAAGCTCTCTGCTAAAAGAAATCATGCTGTTAGGATTAATAAACTTCCCAAGGGCATGGTTTCATTTCATTTCCATTCAGATTATCGTTTTCTGGGCACGGTAGAAAAAGAAGTCACTTCTTCCAACCCTAAACCACTAACTCAAAGAGAGGCAAAGAGGAGGAGGCTGAGGATGGCACTGTTGCTTATGATAACTGTGGGATGAAATTGACTATTGCTTTGCTTCCTTTCTTTCTTTTCTTTTATTTTACTTTAGGTGCATACTATATCTGGCATTTCTCCCCATGTTATCCCTCCCCCATCCTTCCCACCCTCCACTGTCTGTCCCCTACCCCCGCAACTGCCCCCAGTGTGTGATGCTCCTCTCCCTGAGTCCACGTGTTCTCATTGTTCAACACCCACCTATGAGTAAGAACATGCGGTGTTTGGCTTTCTGTTCTTGTGTCAGTTTGCTGAGAATGATGATTTCCAGATTCATCCAGGTCCCTACAAAGGACACAAACTCATCTTTTTTTATGGCTGCATAGTATTCCATGGTGTATATGTACCACATTTTCTTTGTCCAGTCTATCATTGATGGGCATTTGGGTTGGTTCCAGGTCTTTGCTATTGTACACAGGACTGCAATGAACATACATGTGCATGTGTCTTTATAATAGAACGATTTTTAGTTCTTTGGGTATATACCCAGTAATGGGATTGCTGGGTCAAATGGAATTTCTATTTCTAGATCCTTGAGAAATCGCCACACTGTCTTCCACAATGGTTGAACTAATTTACACTCCCATCAACTGTGTAAGAGTGTTCCTATTTCTCCACATCCTCTCCAGCATCTGTTGTCTGCAGATTTTTTTTTAAGAAAGGAAAAGAAAGAAAAGAAAAGAGAGAAAGAGAGAAAGAAGGAAAAAAGAGAATGAAAGAAAGGGAGAAAGAAGAAGAAAAAGATGGAGAGAGAACGGGAATCTTGCTCTATTGCCCAGGCTAGAATGCAGTCTAAAAATGGGTATTGAAAACCTCTTTTATACTAATAATTGTGTTATACAATGGAAACAGGAAGGAATAAGGGAGGAAAATAGCAAACAAATAGCCAACCAATATTTCATTTAAACCTATGAAATGCTATGCAATTGCTGGGGTGTGATTTAGTTCCAATTATGTGGTCACTTTTAGAATAGATGTGATGTGTTACTGAAGAAAATTTATGTTTTGTAGATTTGGAGTAGAGAGTTCTGTAAATGTCTATTAACTTTACTTGTTCGAGGTCTAAGTTCAAGTCCTGGGGATCCTTGTTAACCTTCTGTCTCATTGATCTGTCCAATATTGACAATGTAGTGTCAAAGTCTCCCACTATTATTGTGTGGGAGTCCAAGTCTCTTTGTAAGTCACCAAGAAGTTGCCCTACGTATCTGGGTGCTCCTGTATTGGGTACACATAGACTTAGGATCATAAGCTCTTCCCATTACATTGATCCCTCTACCATTATACAATGTCCTTCTTATCTCTTTTGGTTTCTATTACTTTAAAGTCTATTTTATCAGAAATGAGAATTGCAACTCCTGCTTTTTTTTTTTTTTCTCTCCATTTAGTTGGCAAATCTTCTTCCATCCCTTTGTTTTGAGTCTCTGTATAGCCTTGCATGTGGGATGGGTCTGGATGCAGCTTACCGATGGGTTTTTTGGAATGGCTGATACTGGTTGTTCCTTTCTGTATATAGTGCTTCTTTCAGAAGCTCTTGTAAAGCAGGCCTGGTGGTAATGAAATCTCTGAGTACTTGCTTGTTCGTAAAAAATTTTATTTTTCCTTCACTTATGAAACTAAGTTTGGCTGGATATGAAATTCTGGGTTGAAAGTTCTTTTCTTTAAGAATGTTGAATATTGGCCCCCACTCTCTTCTGGCTTGTAGGGTTTCTGCTGAGGGATCTGCTGTGAGTCTGATAGGCTTCCCTTTGTGGGTAACCTGACCTTTCTGTCTGGCTGCCCTTAGTATTTTCTCCTTCATTTCAACCCTGGTGAATCTGATGATTATGTGCCTTGGGGTTGCTCTTTTTGAGGAATATCTTTGTGGTGTTCTCTGTGTTACCTGGAGTTGAGTATTGTCCTGCCTTGCTAGGTTGGAAAAGTTTTCCTGGATGATATCCTGAAGAATATTTTCCAGCTTGGATTCATTCTCTTCGTCACATTCAGGTACACCTATCAAACGTAGATTAGGTCTTTTCACATAGTCCCATATTTCTTGGAGACTTTGCTCATTCCTTTTTACAATTTTTTCTCTAATCTTGTCTTCTCGTTTTATTTCGTTAAGTTGGTCTTCGACCTCTGAAATTCTTTCTTCTGCTTGATCAATTCGACTGTTAAAACTTGTGCATACTTCATGAAGTTCTCGTATTGTGTTTTTCAGCTCCATTAATTCACTTATATTCCTCTCTAAATTGTCCATTCTCGTTAGCATTTCGTCAAACCTTTTTTCAAGGTTCTTAGTTTCTTTGCATTGAGTTAGAACATGTTCTTTTAGCTCACAGAAGTTTCTTATTATCCACCTTCTGAAGCCTGATTCTGTCAGTTCCTCACATTGATTCTCAATCAGGCCTTGTTCCCTTGGTAATGAGGAACTGCAATCTTCTGTAGGAGGAGGATTTTTCAGCCTTTTTGCACTGGTTTCTTCCCATCTTGGTGGATTTATCCACCTATCGTCTGTGTAACTGCTGACTTTCAGATTAGGTCTCTGAGTGGACGTCCAGCTTGTTGGTGATACAGTTTTTTTTCTGTTTCTTGGTTTTCCTTCGGCGGATGCTCCTTCCCCACAGAGCTGGACCTTCCCGGGTTCAGCTGTACTTGCTGTGAAACTTTCAATCCTCAGCAGTTCCAATTGATGGTTTTTTTTTTTTTTTTGGTCTGGGGGGGGGCCAGCCTTCCCCTGCGGCGACCCACTACCCCGGCTGAAACAGCAGCGTTGAGATTCATGGCGCTTTCTGCCTGGGAATCTCCCGGTCTGATTCCCCACTTTAGTCCGCTTTTCAATCAGCTGAATGGGGAGACTCTGCCTTCCCGGAGCTCCAACGCCAACCAAAAGGGCAGTCAGTCCCGCATACTCCGGACTGAGAACCGCCGCGCTGGGATGCCGGCAAAACGGCCGCGCCAGCCAAAAGAGTCGCACTGGTGACCCGTGGGGCTCCTCTGCTGGGAATCTCCTGGTCCCTGGGCAATAAAAATTTGTCTGAAAATGTGGTGTCCACTCACTCTGTGCGCTTTCAGTGGGAGCTACAATCCTGAGCTGCTGCTAATCGGCCATCTTGCATCTCTCTAGTCCTGTCTCCAGATTTTTTAATGATCGCCATTCTAACTGGTGTGAGATAGTATCTTTGCATTTCTCTAATGACAAGTGATGATGAGCATTTTTTCGTATGTTTGTTGGCCTCATATATGTCTTCTTTTGTAAAGTGTCTGTTCCTATCCTTTGCCCACTTTTGAATGGGGTTGTTAGTTCTGGGGTGTATGTGCAGAACTTGCAGGTTTGTTACTTAGTTATACACGTTCTGTGGTGGTTTGCTGCATCTATCACCCTGTCATCTACATTATATTAAGTAAAAGAAGTCAGACACAGAAAGACCAGAAATAATCTCTGGTCTCACTTATTTGTGGAATCTAGAAATGTTTACCTCAGAGGCACAGAGTAGAAAGGTGGTTGCCCAGGGCTAAGGTATGGCAGAAATGTTGAGATGTTATCAAAGCATACAAATTTTCAGTTATAAGATGAATTAGTTCTGGAAATCTTGGGTAATATATGGTCACCTTAGTTAATAATACTGTGCTGTATATTTAAAATTTGCTGACATGGGACATCTTAAGTGCTCCTGCATCCCCCCACCCCCACAGACAACTATGTGAGATGATGCATTTGTTAATTTAAATGATCATGGTAATCATTTTATGATGTATCCGTTCATCAAGTCATATGTTTTACACTAAAATATAGTGTTCCATTTATTATTAATACCTCTATACAGCTGAGAAAAACAGTTATGGAAGAAAATAGACTAAACACACTAATCAGTGGCAGACAATGAGAGAGATCATATCACAGGTATGCACTGTCTTACAGATTCCTGTTGTAAATAGAGAAAACACAGGTAGGTGAAAAGTAATAGAATGTAAGAATTTATGCTCTGAAAATGCTAATCAAAAGGAAGCTGGAGTGACCACATGACTATCTGAAAACGTAGATGACAAGACAAGCATGTCTTGATTCACATTAAAAAGAAAAGACACAGAATGTTTGAAAGTAATCTAAAGTTTCATCTGAAACTGTATAAAATTTAACTAACAGGAATCTAGTACATGTTCAATACCATGAAACAAATGTTAAGTTAGCAGAATCACTGGATATAAACAAGCCCATTTCAATAGCAATAAAAGCTTTTAATTTGTGTGTGTAAATACACATAGCATCAAAATATATGTGAGAACAGAAAATTAGAGGAAGAAATAAGAAGCCCAAGCAATGACAGGGAAGATTTGAACCAAAGTCTCTTAGGAATTAAAAGAACAAATGGAAAAAAAGAAAGGTTATTTGGATATTGAAAATGTGATCACATAATTTCATACTCTTCACCTATCTGCTATAAAAATCAACACATTCGGAGAGAGATCCAAGATGGCCGATTAGCAGCAGCTCAGGATTGTAGCTCCCACCGAAAGTGCAGAGAGTGAGTGGACGCCACATTTTCAGCTGAATTTTTATTGCCCACGGACCAAGAGATTCCTGGCGGAGGAGCCCCCACGGGTCGCCAGAGCGACTCTTTTGGCCGGCGCGGCCGTTTTGCAGGCGCCCCCGGCGCGGCGGTTCTCAGTCCGGAGTATACGGGACTGAGTGCCCTTTTGGTTGGCGTTTGGAGCTCCGGGAAGGCAGAGTCTCCCATTCAGCTGATTGAAAAGCGGACTGAATCGGGGAAGCAGACCGGGAGATTCCCGGGGAGAAAAGCGCCACGAATCTCAACGCCGCTGCTTCAGTCGGCGTGGTGGGTCGCCGCAGGGGGAAGGCTGGTCCCCCCTACACACACACACAAAAACAGCAGTTGGCATTGCTGAGGATTGAGAGTTTCACAGCAAGTACAGCTCAACCCGGGGAAGGTCCAGCTTTGTGTGGGAGGGGGCGTCCGCCGAAGGAAAATTAACAAACAGAAAAAACTTTACCACTAACAAGTTGGACGTCCACTCAGAGACCTAATCTGAACGTCAGCAATTACACAGACGACAGGTGGATAAATCAACAAAGATGGGAAGAAACCAGCGCAAAAAGGCTGAAAACACTGGAAATCAGAATGCCTTTCCTCCTGCAGAGGATTGCAGTGCCTCATCACCAATTGAACAAGGCCTGATCGAGAATGAATGTGAGGAATCAACGGAATCAGGCTTCAGAAGGTGGATAATGAGAAACTTCTGTGAGCTAAAAGAACATGTTCTAGCCCAATGCAAGGAAACTAAGAACCTTGAAAAAAGGTTTGACGAAATGTTGATGAGAATGGACAATTTAGAAAGGAATATAAGTGAATTAATGGAGCTAAAAAACACAATACAAGAACTTCGAGAAGTATGCACAAGTTTTAACAGTCGAATTGATCAAGCAGAAGAAAGGATTTCAGAGGTCGAAGACCAACTTAATGAAATAAAACGAGAAGACAAGATTAGAGAAAAAAGGGTAAAACGGAATGAGCAAAGTCTCCAAGAAATATGGGACTATGTGAAAAGACCTAATCTACGTTTGATAGGGTGTACCTGAATGTGACAAAGAGAATGAATCCAAGCTGGAAAATATTTTTCAGGATATTATCCACGAAAACTTTCCTAACCTAGCAAGCCAGGACAATACTCAACTCCAGGTAATACAGAGAACACCACAGAGATATTCCTCAAAAGAGCAACCCCAAGACACATAATCATTAGATTCACCAGGGTTGAAACAAAGGAGAAAATACTAAGGGCAGCCAGAGAGAAAGGACAGGTTACCCACAAGGGGAAGCCTATCAGACTCACAGCAGATCTCTCAGCAGAAACCCTACAAGCCAGAAGAGAGTGGGGTCCAATATTCAACATCCTTAAAGAAAAGAACTTTCAACCCAGAATTTCATATCCAGCCAAATTAAGTTTCACAAGTGAAGGAAAAAATAAAATTTTTTACAAACAAGCAAGTACTCAGAGATTTCATTACCACCAGGCCTGCTTTACAAGAAGCTTCTGAAAGAAGCACTATGTACAGAAAGGAACAACCAGTATCAGCCATTCTAAAAAACCCATCAGTAAGCTGTTATCCAGACCCATCTCACATGCAAGGATATACAGAGACTCAAAACAAAGGGATGGAGGAGATTTGCCAACCGAATGAAGAGAAAAAAAAAAAAAAAAGGAGTTACAATTCTCATCTCTGATAAAATAGACTTTAAAGTAATAGAAAACAAAGAGACAAGAAGGACATTGTATAATGGAAGAGAGATCAATGTAATGGGAAAAGTTAACGATCCTAAGTCTATGCACACACAATATAGGAGCACCCAGACACATAGGGCAAGTTCTTGGTGACTTACAAAGAGACTTGGACTCCCACACAATAATAGTGGGAGACTTTAACACTACATTGTCAATATTGGACAAATTAATGAGATAGAAGGTTAACAAGGATATCCGGGACTTGAACTTATACCTCGAACAAGTAAACTTAATAAACATTTACAGAACTCTCTACTCCAAATCCACAAAAACATCCATTTTTTTTTTTTTTTCAGTAACACATCACATTTATTCTAAAAGAGACCACATGGTTGGGAGTAAATCACTCCCCAGCAATTACATAGTATTTCATAGGTTCAAATGAAATATTGGTTGGCTGTTTTGTTTGTTATTTTCCTCCCTTATTCCTCCCTGTCTCCATCGTATAACACAATTATTAGTATAAAAGAGCTTTGTAATACCCATTTTTAGACTGCATTCTAGCCTGGGCAATAGAGCAAGATTTCTGTTTCTTCTCCCTCTTCTTCTTTTTTTCCTTTTCTTTTATTCTCTTTTTTTTCTTTCTTTCTCTCTTTATTCTTTTCTTTCTTTAAAAAAAAAAAAAAAAGACCTTGATTCTCCATTTTATAAACTTGTGAATTTAGTGGAATCTCGGTTAAAATTCCAATGGAATTGATTTGGAAAGTATGAAAAATATTAAGAAACAGAAAGAAATTATTTTTAAGTATTCACAATACTCAAGGATTAATATTAGTCATTTATAAATAGCCTACAAGTCAGTAAATAAAAGTTAAAAAATCTTACAGAAAAAAATGATATATATATATACTATTCAACAAAATTATTTAAATAACTAAACATGTAAAAACACTGCTCACCATCAGAAATCAAGAAAATGTATATTGATGCAACGCTATGACTGGAAAAACATAAAATGCTTATAATAACTAGGGCGGGGAAATTTGAGGAAATAGAAACTCTAATACAACATTGATGGGAGTATATATTTTTAAAGGTCAATTTAGCAGTAACTATCCAATAAAAAATGTGTATTAACTTTGCCTCAGCAGTTTTGCTTCTAGAAGTTGTACTTTAAAAATACTCCAGAAAATGTGCATGAGCAGGAAACATTCATTTTTTACAATAGTAAAAATTTCATTGTTTGCAATAGTAAGAGAAAAACAGTGGTTTTTCTTCAGGACTGTCAAAAAAAAAAAAAAAAAAAAAATCAACACATTCAGGGACTGTGAATTACCCACCTTTCCTTCTCAGGCACTTATGAATCAAGAGTAGGTGTAAACAATAAACATTAAAGCAAGTGTCAAAAAATTTCAAAAGTTTAATGTAACAGAACAATTATCTACACATAATTATAGGAAAATGTAAACAAAAGAATAATTAAGAAAAAAGCCTAGTCTCTCAATATTTTTTAATATATAAGCATTTCTTAGTAACCACAAAGTGAAAACAAAATCTCTGTAAGGAAAATGCAGTGTGGAATATCCATTATGGAATTAAGTATGAAGACTAGATAAGAATATTTGAAGAAGACAATAACATTTGAAAAGGGATACCAAAGAGAATCCTAAAGCAAGAAGAGGGGGATTGATAAAGGTAAAGGCAGAATAACATCCAACTACCCAAAGTGGAAAAAAATGTCAAAATTCAGCTTCTTGCTAAGAAGTATTAAATTAATAAACCTCTGAAAAACCTATGAACATTTTTACAAAGATAAACTATGCCCATACATTTGGAAATTTAGGAGATATTGGCAAATTCCTAGAAGACTTAACTCACCATAAAGGATACTATAGCTGGAGAAAGTCATAAATGTGCAAGCTTCCCATGGTGAAGTTGAATAGTGGCAAAAGTTGTACCAATAAAGAATCTCAGAGAATGCTTCAGGAGGGAAGTGTGCCAAATACACCAGATAGAAAGTATATGTGCAAATGATTTCTGTGGATAGAGAAAAGAATGTCCTGTTAGTCACTTTACAAGAATAGCACAAACTTCATAGGCAAACATAATAAAGATTGCATGAAAAGTACGTTGTCAAGACTATTCCATAAACCAAGTGAAAAACAATCCAAAGAAAATCAGTGAGAAAGTATGTTGCATGCCATGTAAGATATTCACACAATGACTCAGGAATTATTTAGAAGTGTAAGGTAAGTTCAGTGTTATAAACTTCATCTGTATGATTAGCCATAATAGTAGATTAAAGGAGAAAATATGCAAGCACTTCAATGAATACACTTCATACATCAATAGATCCATAAGAGATACTAAATAAGAATAGAAATGGAAGAGTGAAGAAAGTCAAAGCAGATGGAACCCAAATAATACATGTCAATAAAAAGAGGAATGAAAAATAGAGGCATATCAAATGAAGTTAGATACATGCATCTGAAAGAAAAAAACTGACGTCTGTTTAGGAAAGTACAGAATGGGGAATGAGAATGTGGAAAAGGTCTTCATACCTCCCTCTTCTTGCCAAGTCTGAGGGGATGTAGAATCCTTACTAAAGGCAGCCGGCATCCCCACGACAGTGAGGCATCTTGGAAAGGCTGGGGTCTGACACAGAGTCAGTGTATATCAGGGACAGATGGCAGGAGTTCTCCTCTCAGTGGACATGGGTCACCGTGTCACCAGCTTCCTCGATGACCTTGTTTACTGTCCATCATTTTGATGCACCCAGAGCAGCAACAAATCACTCTCCCAAAGGCAAAATGGGATTCCTGATAAATTATTATGTTTATTAACTAGGAGAGCAAAGTCAGCTTTTGAGGATGTATGTTTTCCCAAGTTGAACTTCATCAGAAAGTAAACTTCAGGATCTGGGAAATCATTAAAAGTTACTTTTCACTTAGTTGGTGGATATTACCACAGCGCTTGATATAATGTGACTCCCAAGCAGGATCCTAGAGAACACATTTTCTGTTTCATTGGAGTCTGTAGTGCCTCCTGCTTTTATGACATGGTTTAAATTCCTTCCTGTTTCAGAAGTCAGACTTGTCATACGTGGCATTGAATTTTATTGTATCTGAACCATCACAAGGATCAATGAGGATATTGATAAGTGGTTTATCAGTACTTCTAAAATTAATATATTCTGCCCTTTTGCTTTGGGTTAAACATTCATGAATGTTTATTTTTATAATTTCAACTTTTAGATTCAGGGGGTACATGTGCAGTTTGGTTACATGGGCATATTCTCTAATGCTGAGGTTTGGGGTGCAAATGATACCATCACCCAGATAGTAATCATAGTATCCATCAATGAGTTTTTCAACCCTCCTCTCCTTTCCCTTTCTGTTCCTACTCTCGGGTCTATAATTGCCATCTTTTGTCCGTAAGTAAACCATGTTCCATTCCCACTTACAAATCAGAACTTGTGTTTCCTGGTTCCTGTTCCTGCATTAAATCACTGAAGATAATGTCCATCTGTTGCATTTATGTCGACTCAAAAGACACAATGTCAGTCAACAAATATGTATTATGATAAAAACCACTTTTTCTATATTTTCAGTTTTTAAGATGTTATTCTTTGTTAATAAATATATATTTCATTATGTAAAATGTTTTCTTTTTTATTAAAATCAGAATGTATTTTTTTTTGGTATTTCCACCCTGACAGTGTAATATGTAGCTTTTTTTTTTTTAAGTTTAATAAGTTTTTAAGGAACAGGTGGTGTTCTGTTCCATGTATATGTTCTTTAGCAGTGATTTCTGAGATTCTGGTGCACCCATCACTTGAGCAGTATACACTGTACCCAATGTGTAGTCTTTTATCCCACTCTCCATCCTACCCCTTTTCCCCAAGTCCCTAAAGTCCCTTGTGCCATTCTTAGGCCTCTGTGTCTTCATAACATAGCTCCCATTTATGAATGAGAACATACCATGTTTGTGAGGGAATGTATTCTCTTCCCCGGGTCCACAAGGAGGTGTAGTTTCGAAGGCAAGAACTTCCCAGCGCCATACCTCCCCCACCACCTCTCCATCCGGGAATTAGAGGTCCTTGTTTAAACTTTCGCATTTGTGGGAAAATAATCAAAGTCCATCATTCCAGCAGAAGTGTAAAGGAACTCCTTTCATAGGAAAGAGAAAATTGAATGGGGCGGAATCCTCCCAGGTTAAAAGTCCCCCTCCCCCACATCTGGGCAGACTCCATGTCTGGATCCTCTTCCACAACTTGTGGAAGCTGCTCTTTGTCTTTTCTTTCTCCTTGTTCTCTCTCTCTGCCTAAATAAATCACTTTCTGCAAAACTCTTTGGGGTCCTATACTTACTTAATTGCTCACCCTGCCCTATGTCCCCTCTCCCATTCTTGGGTGAGTGAGGGACGAAGGCCTGGAAGAACACATCCTCTCAGGGGGAGATTAATCTACCCCGGGGTCCCAGAACTTGGTCTGATTATTGGCGAGCCAGCCAGGAGCACAGGGTAAGAAACTGTTACTTCGGAGTGGAATGTGAGTCAGACCCCTCTCACTTAAAATCTGTCCTGTCGCTTTAAGGGAAAACTGGGAGTGGCTGTGCTGAGCTGCTGGGGCAGGGCCCAGCCCGTCTTTAAGCAGCACAGCCAGCCAGGTTTAAAGGTGCAGTCTCTTTCTCCAAACCCTCTCTGCTCGCTTTCTGCTCGCTCTCTTTCTTTCTCCCTCTCAGCTGCTTCTCTGGGCCAAGTTACCAGGCAGAAGAAAATCAGCAGGGAAGTGGACAAGGTATAGCCTGGGCCTGCGTGGCCAATGATGCTCAGGGCCGCTGCCATGTCCCGACTCTGCAGGTGCTGTAGCCAGACAGGCTCCGGCTGCTGCGCCAGCAACTCTGAAAATCCTGAAGTGCCTGGCTTGTTTGTTTGCCAGTCCGTGTGTCCCAGCCAGGAACTGGGAACACAAGGCCATCGCTTAGTCCCAGAGTCAGGGCCTGGGTGGGAGGTCCTGGAGGCCAAATTTTAAAAGTGCATGCACCCCAAGCCCACCGGGGGAGTGCAGCATCCAGGCGCACATCCTGGCAAGCCTCTCCGGCTTCCCTGGGTAGGGGCAGCAGTGCAGGAAGGGAGCCCAACGCACGTGTGTTCCTGTACACTATGGTGGAACAGAACACTGCAAGGGTTGGATGAGCGTTCTCCCTCTGGTGCATAGTGGAAGTTGGAGGCTCCTGAACAGGGGTGCACCTGGCTTTCAATCTCACAGTGGCAAGCAGTTTTTGTTTTTGTTTTGTTTTTTTGTTTTTTACTTTTGGGCACGTTGTACAGAGACAGCAGCTGAAGCAAAAAGCAGCCACTGGCTGCAAGCCCCACCCAGAGCTTCGGGCCCACACCTGGGTCCAGATTTCCATAAGGCGGCCTTCTTCCTGGCAGCCCTTTAGCACAAACAGTGAAATGGTAAAGGGGTTAAGGCATAGGGCTGGCAGCTGCAAGGTCGCCAGTTCAAATCCTCTGTGGAAACAGTCATAGGTGGGGAAACCTTTTGGGGGAATTCAGAAGCTAAAGGCTATGGGACTTGGTGTTTTGTGTATAATTTGTCTTAAGATTGGCTCTCTCTATGGCAGAACTTCTCCATCTAGAAAATCAGTCAAACTGGGTCCAAGCCCCAAATAGTTCATTGCAGGCCCCACAACCCTAAGGTCATTTTCCTATAATGAACAATGGGGTGGGGGAAGAGGCCTGGGTCCTGAGGATGCTGTTCCGGCCTCAGCCACACAGCCTGCCATCTTTCAATTGTGTGCTCTGTGGCCCCTCCCTAGAAATTTACCCTCCTAGGGCAGTTTTATAATCTGGCCTGTGTAAATTGGACTTTTGCCAGGGAATATTAGTACTCATCTCCCAAGCCTCACTGGCCTGGTTCAGTGATGCGCTGGTATGAACCACTGATCCCAGCAGTCCATGTGTCTTTATGGTGGTCACTAAAGACATGCAGACAGTGAGCGTGAGTTCCCATGATGCTGGTAGGCGTGATTTGAATCCAGTACGTGGGAGGCCCCAAAAAGATGATCTCGCATCTTGGGCACATGGAAATTATGAGATACTGACTAGGGGAAGCCCCAGATCCCATGCCCTATCTGAGGGATGCCTCAGATAGAGTGGTTGCAATTAATAACCAGGGATGCAGGCATCCCTTGTGTTAGATTTCAGATGGGTGCTACTCTTCCCAAAGTAAAGTCACCATTAAAATGTGTACTGGAGAATTGGAACCAATGTGACACACTATCTTTGAAAAAGAAGCATCTCATTTTTCTCTACTGAAGAGCGTGGCCAAAATACCCCCTGCCGAGTGGAAAAAACTGGCCTCCTAAAGGAAGTATAGATTACGACACTATTCTACAATTAGACCTGTTTTGTAAAAGCAAGGCTAAATGTTTGAGGTCCCCTATGTGCAACTTTTCTTTTCTCTAAGGACTAAGCCTCGGCTCTGTCAGGCCTGTTCCCCATTCCCTACTCAGCCCTCCTCAGGACTACCTCCACATATGGGACTCCCTGTGGCAACTACCTCCACCAATGCTAACCAGGGCTCCTCAGTCCCTATACCCCAACAGGAGCCAGGGAGGGCTGAGACGGCCAGGGCATCTCAGGCTACCAGGATGCCCAGACTCTGCCCCCTACAGGCAGTAGGAGGAGAATTTGGCCCAACCAAGGTGCACACCCCCTTCTCACTTTCTGACTTAAAGCAAATTAAGGTGGACTTAGGAAAGTTTTCAGATGACCCAGACAAGTACATAGATGTTCTGCAGGGCCTCGGCTCGGTCCTTCAAATTAGACTGGAAAGATATCATACTATTGCTTAATCAAACTCTAACCAGCAATGAAAGAGAGGCTGCTCTAGCAGCGGCTCAAGAATTTGGGGACACCTGGTACCTTAGTCAAGTACATGACCTAATGATGCCAGAGGAAAAGGATAGTGGGAATGTAAATTAGTATAGCTATTATGGAAAATAGAATGGAGTTTTCTCAAAAATTTTAAACTACTATTATCATATAATCCAGCAATCCCACAACTGGGTATACATCCAAAGGAATGGAAACAAATATCCGAATGATATCTGCATTCCCAAGTTTATTGCAGCATCATTCACAATAAGTGAAATGTAGAAACATAGGTAGATGAATGGCTAAAGAAAATCTTTTGGATACATACAGTGGAGTATTATTCAGCCTTCAGTAGCAGAAGAGCTGGCATGTGCAATGACGTGGATGACCTACAAGACATTATGCTAAGTGAAAGAAGCCTGTCAAGGAAGAACACAGCTCATGATTACATTTTTTTGAGGTGTCTAAGACGATCAAACTATTAGAAGCAGAAAGTAGAAGAGCAGTTTCCAAGAGCTTGGAGAGGGAACAATAGGGAGATGTTGGTCAGAGTGTACAAACTTTGAGTGATATAAGGTGGCTGTGTTGTGGAGAGCTCATGTCATGCTGCATGACCGTAGTTGACAAAAGTGTTGCATTTCCTTGAAATTTGCTAAGCGGATACATCTCAAGTGTTCTCACCTCAAAATAAAAGGTATTTATGTGAGGTGATAAATGTGTTTTTGAGTGTTGTAATTATTTCACAATGAATATATATATTAAAACATCTAGTTGTACTCCTTAATTCTGTACAGTTTTTATTGGTGAATTATACACTAGTATAATTTCCCCCACTGGGGCAGGGGAAAAAGTGTATCCAGCTTAAGGACAACCAAATATCTGGGGAAGGCAGCCCCCTGCTTAGTGTTGACTAAATTTTCTGAAGAAAACTGGGAAGTATAAGGAGAGCAAGATGAGACACTTTGATAAAGTCTCATTCCTCAGTAAACTTAGGAAACAAGCACTCTACTGATGTTTCCAATTGACTTTACATCTTGTTGCCTGAGTGACTTTGGGAAAAATAATTCCTAATATTTCAGCCATACTGTGCAAAAGAGAAATGGGTATGATGACCTCTAGCTCTCCTCATTTGCTCACACTTAGTCTTTTACTCTTGATTTTCCCCAGACCCCCAGATAGGAAAAACTACATTCATCAAAAAACAATAAAATGGGTTAACCTCACTATGAATTAAAGAAGTTAAAATGGATTGAGATGTGATTTCCTCACCCTAATTGGGAAATCAATTAAATGTTGACACTTTAGATATGGTATAATGAGCAACTCCTTTCTTTACTATTGAGAAATTACACCATGAAAGTCTTTGGTAATTTTTTTTTATAATTTACGTAAATTATACTTATTTTTATTTAACTGCCTTTCATTCCTCCTGTTAAACTATACTTATTTTAATATATCACTTGTTTTTTTTTCTTTTTTTCTATTTCTTAAATTATACTTTAAGTTTTGGGGTACATGTGCAGATCTTGCAGGATGGTTACATAGGTGCATACATGCTATGGTGGTTTGCTCCATCCATCCCCCTGTCACCTACATTAGGTATTTCTCCTAGTGTTATCCTTCCCCAATCTCCCCCACTTCCTGCTATCCCTCCCCTAGCCCCTCACTACCCAACAGACCCCAGTGTGTGATGTTCCCCTCTCTGTGTCCATGTGTTTTCATTGTTCAACACCCACTTACAAGTGAGAACATGCAGTGTTTGGTTTTCTGTTCTTGTGTCAGTTTGCTGAGAATGACGGTCTCCAGCTTCATCCATGTCCCTGCAAAGGACATGAACTCATCCTTTTTTATGGCTGCATAGTACTACATGGTGTATATGTGCCACATTTTTTTTTTTTTATCCAGTCTATCATCGATGGGCATTTGGGTTGGTTCCAAGTCTTTGCTATTGTAAACAGTGCCACAGTGAACATATGTGTTCATGTGTCTTTATAATAGAATGAGTTATAATCCTTTGGGTATATACTCAGTAATGGCATTGCTGGGTCAAATGATATTTCTATTTCTAGATTCTTGAGGAATTGCCACATTGTCTTCCACAATGGTTGAATTAATTTACACTCCCACCAACAGTGTCAAAGCGTTCCTGTTTCTCCACATCCTCTCCAGCATCTGTTGTCTCCTGATTTTTTAATGATTGCCATTCTAACTGATGTGAGATGGTATCTCAATGTGGTTTTGATTTGCATTTCTCTAATGACCAGTGATGATGAGTATTTTTTCATATGTTTGTTAGCTGCATAAATGTCTTCTTTTGAAAAGTGTCTGTTCATACCCTTTACCCACTTTTTGATAGGGTTGTTTTATTCTTGTAAATTTGTTTAAGTTCTTTGTAGATTCTGAGTATTAACCCTCTGTCAGATGGGTAGCTTGCAAAAATTTTTTCCCTTTCTGTTGGTTGCATGTTCACTCTAATGATTGTTTCTTTTGCTGCGCAGAAGGTCTTAAGTTTAATTGGATCCCATTTGTCTATTTTGGCTTTTGTTGCCATTGCTTTTGATGTTTTAGTCATGAAGTCCTTGCCTATGTCCTGAATGGTATTGCCTAGGTTTTCTTTTAGGGTTTTTATGGTGTTAGGTCTTATGTTTAAATCTTTAATCTGTCTATCGTTAATTTTTGTCTAAGGTGTAAGGAAGGGGTCCAGTTTCAGCTTTCTGCACATGGCTAGCCCGTTTTCACAACATCATTTGTTAAACAGGGAATCCTTTCCCCCATTGCTTGTTTTTTCAGGTTTGTCAAAAATCAGATGGTTGTCAACGTGTGGCGTTCCTTCTGAGGCCTCTGTTCTGTTCCATTGGTCTATATGTCTGTTTTGGTACCGGTACCATGCTGTTTTGATTACTGTAACCTTGTATAGTTTGAAATCAGGTAGCATGATGCCTCCAGCTTTATTCTTTTTGCTTAGGATTATCTTGGCTATGTGGGCTCTCTTTTGTTTCCATATGAAATTTAAGGTGGACTTTTCCAGTTCTGTGAAGAAGGTCAATGGTAGCTTGATGGGGATGGCATTGAATCTATAAATTACTTTGGGCAGTATGGCCATTTTCACGATATTGATTCCTCCTAACCATGAGCATGGAACATTTTTCCAGCTGTTTGTGTCCTCTCTTATTTCCTTGAGCAACAGTTTGTAGTTCTCCTTGAAGAGGTCCTTCACATCCTTTGCTAGTTGTATTCCTGGGTATTTTATCACCTTTGTGGCAATTGTGAATGGGAGTTTGCCCATGATTTGGCTCTCTGTTTGTCTGTCATTTGTGTTTAGGAATGGTTGTGATTTTTGCACATTGATTTTGTATCCTGAGACTTTGCTGAAGTTGCTTATCAGCTTAAGGAAATTTTGGGCTGAGATGATGGGGTCTTCTTAGTATACAATCATCTCGTCTGCAAATAGTGACAATTTGACTTCCTCTTTTTCTAATTGAATACGCTTTATTTCTTTTTCTTGGCTGATTGCTCTGGCTAGAACTTCTAATACTATGTTGAATAGGAATGGTGAGAGAGGGCACCCTTGTCTAGTGCCAGTTTTCAAAGGGAATGCTTCCAGTTTTTGCCCATTCCGTATGATACTGGCTGGGGGTTTGTCATAAATAGCTTTTATTATTTTGACATATGTTCCATCAATACCTAGTTCATTGAGAGTTTTTAGCATAAAGGGCTGTTGAATTTTGTCGAAGGCCTTCTCTGCGTCTATTGAGATAATCAGGTGGTTTTTGTCTTTGCTTCTGTTTATGTGATGGATTACGTTTATAGATTTGCGTATGTTGAACCAGCCTTTCATCCCAGGGGAAGAAGCCAACTTGATCGTGGTGAATAAGCTTTTTGATGTGCTGTTGCACTCGGTTTGCCTGTATTTTATTGAAGGTTTTTGGATTGATGTTCATGATGGATATTGGCCTGAAGTTTTGTTTTTTAATTGTCTCTCTGCCAGGTTTTGTTAACAGGATAATGTTGGTCTCATAAAATGAGTTAGGGAGGATTCCCCTCTTTTTTTTATAGTTTGGAATAGTTTCAGAAGGAATGGTACCAGCTCCTCTTTGTACCTCTGGTAGAATTCGTCTGTGAACCCGTTTGGACTTTTTTTGGTTGGTAGGCTTGTTGGGTACCAGCCCCAATCCTGTTTGTGGGTGCCCTGAGCCCTGGCCATGAAGAGGGCTTTAGAAAAGGAAATAAAGAGAAAGATACAGAGATAGAATTGTAGTGTGGGTCCAGGGGACCAACGTAAACTGCAAGGATCACATTGGCCCTGAGCTCTGGTGTCCACAGGTTTTATTAGGTATACACATTTGTTAAGTGAGGGGGTGGAAAGCGGGGGCGGGGGCGGTTAATGGGGGAAGGCCTTGAAACTACTTCGGGGCAAGATAGCCAGGGGGGAGAAGCATGAGTTATTAGAATATAATAGGACAGGTGTTTCTTTAAGAAAAACTAATCTAGTACACCAAGTTTTACCACTGATCATTATCGATATGCAGCTGCACAGGAACACAGTGGGTAGGCACACCAAGTCTGACCACACAGAATGCATCAAGGGGCTTTTATCTCCCAAGCACTGTGGACATAGGGCGACTGAAGTTATCCCATATTCTGAGAACATAGGCAGAGCAGGAGGTGTTCCACTATCTCTGCCCACAGTGCCTTCCTGGTTTGCCAGCTCACATCTGCAAAGACCCTCCCGGATCTTGTGAGCACAGGTCACCGACCTTTCCCGGGGTGCTTACACAAGCCCTCTTTATGAGACCCCTGTGCAGACCCCATGTTGGAAAGGAGTTCGTGGGACCAAGGCAGTGTTTTCCTGCCCTGCAACCACACCGCGGATGTGCCACAGTTAATGGGGCGCTCTCAGATGGTCTAACTTTAGGTCTCCCATTTCTGCTTTTGCTCAGGCTTTTACAAGCTACAAGCTGTTCTCTTTTGTGCTGTGCTTTTCATTCACTGTTGTTTATTTCAGGGTATAAACTTCAGTGTACCGAGAACTCTACAAACTAATAAACAAATCAAACTTATATTTGTTTAATCAGTAATAGTAGAGACAGCATACGTCTGCCCATCATCTGGGCCCACATAGGCTATTAATTGCTACCTCAACTTGAGACCTTGTTATTGGTCTATTCAGAGATTCAACTTCTTCCTGGTTTAGTATTGGGAGGGTGTAAATGTTCACGAATTTATCCATTTCTTCTAGATTTACTGGTTTATATGCATAGAGTTTTTTGTAGTAATCTCTGAGGGTAGTTTGTATTTCTGTGGAATCGATGGTGATATCCCCTTTATCATTTTTTATTGTATCTATCCAATTATTCTCTCTTTACTTTTTTATTAGTCTGGCTAGTGGTCTATTTTGTAGATCTTTTCAAAAAACCAGCTCCTGGATTTATTGATTTTTTGAAGGGTTTTTTGTGTATCTGTCTCCTTCAGCTCTGCTCTGATTTTAGTTATTTCTTGTCTTTTCCTGGCTTTTGAATTTTTTGATCTTAGTTCTTTTAATTGTGACAATAGGGTGTTGATTTTAGATCTTTCCGCACTTCTCATGTGGGTGTTTAGTGCTATAAATTTCCCTGTAGACACTGCTTTCAGTGTGTCCCAGAGATTCTAGTACACTGTGTCTTCATTCTCATTGGTTTTGAAGAACATCTTTATTTCTGCCTTCATTTTATTATTTATCCAGTAGTCATTCAGGAGCATGTTCAATTTCCATGTAGTTGTGCAGTTTTGCATGAGTTTCTTAATTCTGAGTTCTAATTTGATTGCACTGTGGTGTGAGAGACTGGTTGTTATGATTTCCATTCTTTTGCATTTGCTGAGGAGTGATTTACTTCCAATTATGTGGTCAATTTTAGAGTAAGTGTGATGTGGTGCTGAGAAGAATGTATATTCTTTGGATTTGGGGTGGAGAGTTCTGTAGTTGTCTATTAGTTTCACTTGGTCCAGATCTGCATTCAAGTACTGGATATCCTAGTTAATTTTCTGTCTCGTTGATCTGCTAATATTGACAGTGGAGTGTTAAAGTCTTCCACTATTAGTGTGTGGGAGTCTAATTCTCTTTGTAGGTCGTTAAGAACTTGCTTTATGTATCTGGGTGATCCTGTATTGGGTGCATATATATTTAGCATAGTTAGCTCTTCTTGTGGCATTGATCCTTTTACCATTGTGTAATGCCCTTTTTTGTCTCTTTTGATCTTTGTTGGTTTAAAATCCATTTTTATCAGAGACTTAGGATTGCAACCCCTGCTTTTTTTTTTTTTTTTTTTTTTTGTTCTCCATTTGCTTGGTAAATCTTTCTTCATCTTTTTGTTTTGAGTCTATGTGTATCTTTGCATGTGAGATGGGTCTCCTGAATATAGCGCATCGATGGGTCTTGACTTTTTATCCAGTTTGCCAGTCTGTGTCTTTTGATTGAGGCATTTAGCCTGTTTATATTTAGGGTTAATATTGTTATTGTGGATTTGATCCTGCCATTTTGATACTAGCTGGTTGTTTTGCTTGTTAGTTGATGCAGCTTCTTCATTGTGTCAATGGTTTTTACCATTTGGTATGTTTTTGGAGTGGCTGGTACTGGTTGTTCCTTTCCATGTTTAGTCCTTCCTTCAGGAGCCCTTGTAAGGCAGGCCTGGTGGTGATGAAATCTTTCAGCAATTGCTTGTCCGTAAAGGATTTTATTTCTCCTTCAGTTATGAAGCTTATTTTGGCTGGATATGAAATTCTAGGTTGAAAGTTCTTTTCTTTAAGGATGTTGAATATTGTCCCCCAAGTCTTTTCTGCTTGTAAATTTTTTGCCAAGAGATCTGCTATGAGTCTGATGGGCTTCCCTTTGTGGGTAACCCGACCTTCCTCTCTGGATGCCCTTAGCATTTTTTTCTTCATTTCAACCTTGATGAATCTGATGATTATATGCCTTGGGGTTGCTTTCTTGAGGAATATCTTTGTCGTTTCACTGTATTTCCTGGATTTGAATGTTGGCCTGGCTTGCTAGGTTGGTGAAGTTCTCCTGGATAATATCCTGAAGAGTGTTTTCCAGCTTGGATTCATTCTCCCTGTCACATTCAGGTACAATTAGATATTTTTATATAATCCCATATTTCTTGGAGGCTTTGTTCATTTCTTTTCACTCTTTTTTCTCTAATTTAAGCTTTGTTCCCTTGCTGGTGAGGAGTTATGATCCCTTGGAGGAGGAGAGGCATTCTGCTTTTTGGTGATTTCATCCTTTTTGTGCTGGTTTCTTCCTGTCTTTGTGGATTTATCTATCTTTGTTCTTTGAAGTTGGTGACTTTCGCATGGGGTTTCTGAGTGGGCATCCTTTCTGATGATGTTGAAGTTATTTCTTTCTGGTTTTTAGTTTTCCTACTAAGAGACCCCTCTGCTGCAGGACTGCTGGAGGTTCACTCCACACCCTGCTTGCCTGGGAATCACCTGCAGGAGCCGCAGAACACCAAGTATTGCTGCCTGATCTTTCCTCTGGTAGTTTCATCCCAGAAAGGTACCTGCCAGATGTCAGTCAGAGCTCTCCTGTATGAGGTGTCTCTTTGGATATAGGGGTCAGGGAGCCGCTTGAGGAAGCAGTCTGTCCCTTATCAGAGCTTAATTGCTATGCTGGGAGCACCGTTGCTCCCTTCAGAGGTGCTGGGCTAGGACATTTAAGTCTGCTGCAGCGAAACTCACAACCGTTCCTTTTCCCAGTTGCTCTGTCCCAGGAAAGTTGGGCTTTATTTATAAGTCCCTGACAGGCTGCTGCATTTTTTCAGAGATGCCCTGCCCAGCAAGGAGGGAGTCTAGTCACAGTCTGCTTGCAGAGGTGTTGCCAAGCTGCCACAGGCTCCGCCCTGCTGCTATGTTAACTTCCTTGCGATTTCGTTTACACGGGTAAGGTTAGAACTGCCTCGGTAATGGCAGACGCCCTTCCCCACACCGAGCTCGACCATCCTGGGTCGAGCTCAGACTGCTGTGCTGGCTGTGAAAATCTCAAGCCAGTGGGTTTCAGTTTGCTGGTCTTTGTGGGGGTGGGATCCATCAAGCCAGGTCACTGGGCTCCCTGCCTTCAGCCCCCTTTTTTTCAGGGGAATGGGTGGCTCTGTCTCATAGGCATTTCAGGCACCAGCTAAAATGACCACCCAGATTTGTGCTGTAAACCTGCGGCGCTTGTCCGCCTGGTAGGAATCTCCTGGTCTGTGGGTGGTAAAGATCATGGAAGAAGCACAGTATCTGAACCTGAGTGCCATAGTGGCCGGAAAAGTCCCCGATGGCCTTCATTGGGTAGGAGGGGGTGTCCTCAGGCCTGTTGCACTTCCTAGGTGAGGCAGCACCCCACCCTGCCTCAGTTTGCCCTCCTTGGGCTACACCCACTGTCCAACCAGTCTTGTTGAGATAAATCTGGTACCTTGGTTAGAAATGCAGAGATCACTCACCTGCGTCACTCTCTCTGGGAAGTGCGCTCCAGAGCTATTCCTATTAGGCCTTCTTGGTGGAAGTCCCCCTGTTGGCTTTTCTTATATCTTTTTTTGAAAATTGTCTATTCATGTCCTTAGCTCACTTTTTGATGGGACTGTTCCTATCACAATGCATTTTGAAGATGGCTGTTTTAAATTCAGATTCTACTGACTTTTGTTCTTATATCTCTTGAGGAGACCTGATGCAATGTTAAAGGAACCAAGGGATAATTACCAATTACCAATTTGATAATTTTTAAAAGAAATACACTAGCTTTAAATAAAAGGATGTTTTTTCAGTCAGTAATTTCAGTGGGTGTAGTCTAGCCCCAACAGGCCAAGTGTGCCACTTTATGCATAGAAATGTTTCCTGACAGGGCACCTATAATTAGAAATGAGAATGTACTAAATGTGGGCTAATATTGGAGGCTCAGGCAAGCCATAGAGATGTAGCTACTTGGCATTGTATGCCCTATTAAAGTCATATGTAGGAATACTTTCAACTATGCAGAATTTCATATGACAAATACCTACAAAAATACATAATATAAATGAGGTATTTATTTAAGTACTTTAACAAGTACATTTTAATTACCATCCTCAGGCAAGTGCCAGAACTGGAGGCAATCGGCCAAGTCAAATGAATGTCCAGTTATAAAACACAACCTATCAGTGTGTAATGTTACCCATGAAACACATACAACAAATGCCAAAATGTTTACTGTGCCTGTGCGAATGTCTTAGAAATATGTAATAGGATGAGTATGACTTTTTCTGTATTTTCAACTTTTACAATGTTCATGTTTGTCATAAATGAATAAATACATTTCATTTGGCAAAATGTTTTTCATCTTCTTTACAATTGAAATGTATTTTGAAGATGAGTGTTTAATTCAGATTCCACCAACCTTGGATATTCTTTCTTTTGAGCAGACCAGATGCAATGTAAAGGGAAGCAAGGGAGCCCTGGTAGGGGAGGTCTGCAGATGCACCCCATGGACACAGAATAGAAAATGAATCATGATGTGATCATACTTGAGATGTCTCAGATAGAGCTCAACCAAGATTTTCTAAAATTATTGAGGAAGAATTCTTGCTACAAATGATTACACTAGATGGTATTATTCTTCCTGTGCATAGACTCCATTAGGAAGGAGAGTCTGGGAGGCGTCCCAGGGACTTCCAGCAGCTGTTGAGATGTTTTTAGATCTGAGTGCAGGTTTACATGGTGGTGTCCACTGTAAAGACTCAGGGGTGGTTTATATCCTGTATGCTTACCAATTTTGTTTTACTTCAAAACTGGCAAAGAAAAAAATCAACTGACACTTTTGAAGGAGAGCATGCTTAACTATGAAGACTGAATTGGATCTGAAATATTTTCAAAAGGCAAATTTCCAAACAACCCCATCAAAAAGTGGGTGAATAATATGAGCAGACATTTTTCAAAAGAAGACATTTATGCAGCCAACAGACATATGAAAAAAAGCTCATTATCACTGGTCATTAGAGAAATGCAAATCAAAACCACATTGAGATACCATCTCATGCCAGTTAGAATGGTGATCATCAAAAAATCTGGAAACAACAGATGCTGGAGAGGATTTGGAGAAACAGGAACACTTTTACACTGTTGGTGGGAGTGTAAATTAGTTCAACCATTGTGGAAGACAGTGTGACAGTTCCTCAAGGATCTAGAAATAGAAATTCCATTTGATCCAGCAATGCCATTACTGGGTATATACCCAAAGGATTATAACTCATTCTGTTATCAAGACACATGAACACGTATGTTCACTGTGGCACTGTTTACAATAGCAAAGACTTGGAACCAACCCAAATACCCATCAGTGATAGACAGGATAAAGAAAATGTGGCACATATACACCATATAGTACTATGCAGTCATAAAAAAGGATGTGTTCATATCCTTTGCAGGGACATGGATGAAGCTGGAAACCATCATTCTCAGCAAACTGACACAAGAACAGAAAACCAAACATTGCAAGTTCTCACTCGTAAGTGGGTGTTGAACATTGAGAACACGTGGACACAGGGAGGGGGAGCATCACATACCGGGGCCTGTCGGGTGATAGGGGGCTAGGGAGGGATAGCAGGCAGCAGGGGGGATTGGGGAGGGATAACATTAGGAGAAATACCGAAGGTAGATGACGGAGGAATGGAGGCAGCAAACCACCATGACGTGTATACCTATGTAACAATCCTGAATGATCTGCCCATGTACCCCAGAACTTAAAGTATAATAAAAAAGAAAAACTTCCAATTGTATTAGTCAAAGAGATGAAGCTCCATTGGACAGTAGAACATACATAGATCATAAATGAAATATGTCAGCATAACCTGATAAGGTATGGGTGTCGTTATAGGTGGATTTATGCCAACATGAGACATATACCAATGAATTCCATTCTATGTAGAGTGAATCTCCAGGTACTTGGAAACTCTCAGTCTGCACTATTCTTTCTAGCTCTTATCATCTGTACATATATTTTTTTCTATACCATGAACATTCTATAACTATCATGTTTTGTATGTTTAGGTCACTGATATTCATCCAACCCCTAAAATACTACCTGGAATATGTGAGGTGAACAAATTCATTTGTTGAATGAATTTAAAAAGTTGCTCAGAGCAGCACAGTTTAACAGAAATATAATGCAAAGTATAGATGTAATTTTAAGTATTCCAGTAGTTGCATTAAACAGGAGCAAAACCAAGCAGAGAAACTACTTTTAATTGGATGTAACATATTCATTTAACCCCCCAAATAAAAACTTGAACATAAAATCAATGAAAATTGTTTATATGATACTCATGTACAATTATTCATAGTAAGACTTTATAATCTCTTTTAACAACTTATGAAATGTATCAATTCAAGGTAGTCACATTCTGACTGCTCAATAACTTCAGGATTATTTTTCTCAATATAAATCATTATTGAGACTCCTCTGTTGCAGAAGGGGTATGGGAGCTTACATCGTGCTTGAATGCTCTTTGAGAAATGATAATTCCTATCTTAGAAGTGAAAAAATATATTGAGAAATTAGTTTATTATTTTTCACGAGTACAAAAGGGCAGATAGTTGGGTAGCATGAGGAAATAATTTCAGTAATCATCTCCAGTCTCAGGTTTTTCTCAGTCCTGTAATACAAATAGAAAGTCATGAAGGCATTTAAGCAATAAAAAGGATGCAAAGCAAGCGACCAGCAGAAGGACAGTGTGGGTGGCTCTGTGTTCAGGAGATGGCTGGGAAGAGAGACTGGGGCTGTGCAGATGCTGGGCTCTCCTGTGGTGCCTGTGGAGGAGGCTCACCATGTAGATGCTGGTCCCGACCATGAGGAACACAAACAGGAGATCTCGAGTCAGTACGACAGTTGTATATAACGCTGGATAGAGGCGTCCAAAATGCCCAGTGTGACAGTAGACTTGAGAATACCCCACGACCAACAAGAGTGAAATTGTTTCTGGCTTCTACAGTTTCAATAACATGGATGTAGATCAGCATGTTGAGGATCCAGAAGAAAAGGAAAGAGGGAAAAATGCAGCTGGAGAGTTTAGGTTTAAGCCAGGCCCATTTAGAATGACTGGGGCTGATGGTGATGGCTTGAAATGTACTCAGGAGAGCAGTGGTGCAGATGGAAAGACCTCGGAAAACTCTGCATATATACAAAACTGCTTTACAGCCAACATCATCCAAAAAATGTCTCACTCCAAAGGATGCTGCGACATCCGGGATCAACGTAAACATGATGGTGAAAGCATTGACCGATGTGAGGTGCATAAAAATCAAATGGATGGGCTTCCTCAAGTGAGAGTGAGAGAAAAATATGTACATATAAAACACAAAGGGCAGTGAGTTCCCCCACGACACCAACAAAAATCTGAGCTATGAGGAAAAACGCAAAATTTCATCACTTGGAAATATTATTTTCATGATGTTTTATATGTTCTACTAAACATCTAAAGGTAAGCCACTCTTCATTGAAGACTAAAGATAATGTATTTTAAAATGATAATGCAGTCTATGGAAGAATGTAGTTATGAACAGGTCAGTAAGAAGAGATGGTGTTAAAATGTCCAGTTCCTCTGTATGTTAGTCCCAGATGTGGCATATCCGGAAACTGACTCTCTGGAGATTCTTGAGAACCTTGGAAAACAGACGTAAATATTATGAAGAAGGTGGAATTGAAAGACTAACACCTGGCACTAAGTATATTACCCTGGAGGACATGCTGGCATGTATGCAAGATAAATTAGAATTTTAAGGCAGTTTTTCTTCAGAGTATCAGATTGCAATTTATATCAAAAATAGGTTTCAATCTTGTAACTTTTGAAAAGAATATTATGCCTCTAACACATAAAGAGTAGCATGCATATGTAAACTTATTTCTCATAGTTTTGGCAGGATACACAGTCCTTCCAAGACACAGATCATTTGAAACACTCATCTAACAGAATTTTCCACGTAAAGCCTTTCTGCCTCTCCCCATTCCTTTTATAGGGATCCAGTGGCAGTGTTAACAGATGTGCAGTTTTGTCAATTTCCTGAGGAGCTACTAATATGAGTGGGTAGAGGCCAGGGATGCTGCTAAATATCCCACAAGCACATGACAATCACACAACACAAAATATTTGGACTCAGATGGCACTCATTTCCATGGCTGATAAATTCAATCTGATAAGTAATATATGTATCTTACTAAATACAACTCTAAAATCCACATTTTGGTCTGAGCATTCTTGGATGCCTGTTGCGGAGACAGAATCAGTGGGTTCAAAATACACAGTTAGAATGACAATTCATTAAAGTTGACATTGAAATTCATAAGGTTATCATTGCTTCTATGCTTACTGGAAAGTAGAGTTCTATACTGTATCATTCTCTTAGCAATTCATTCTTCTGCTCATCGAGATGTTTCTATTATCTCAAACCATCCTTCTTTTCAAAATAGACATCTAGTGAAATCTGCACATTTCTTTCTTTAATTTGACAAAGTCCAGAAGAATATCCTGAATTTAGCAAGTTATCTTCTCTCCGTAGTTACCTTCTTTTCGTTGAACACAATTCTCTGCACTGCCATCCAACTCTACCACAGCAACGACGTCCTCATCATCTGCTGAAAGAATAACCCCAAAACCCAAAGAACTTATTGAACATTTAAAGTGTGAGGCTCTTATTCTTCCATCTAATCATCTTGTACCTTTTAGCAAGTTTGTAATTTAGGTTTTATTAGTTTGAATTGTTTGCAGTTTTGATACTTGATATAATTGACAGTTGTTGACCACACACTTGTTTTTGAAATGCAGTTTAAATTTAATAGGTGGTGTGACAGTTCACCTAGAAGCTGTTTGGCCATTCACTTCTTGTACACTTTAGTAAGAAATGTCTGTGTATTTGTTCAATGTATATATTATGTACACACAAAGAATATATAATGTCATATTTGTGTGTAATATATGTGTAATTATATGACATATAATTATATACATCTCTAATATACATATATATCTTTTATATTTTATATGTGTAATCTATTACACACACTATATAATATAAACATACAATATAATATATGTATTAAACACATATATGTAATACACACACACACACACACACATTGTTACTATAAATTCTTAGGCCAAGAAAAAAAAAGAAATTCTGCCATTTGTGACAACGCAGATGAAGCTGGAGCCCATTATATTAAGTAAAAGGAGCCAGACATGGGAAGGCAAATAATCTCTGATCTCACTTATTTGTGGAATCTAGAAATGTCTACCTCAGAGCAACAGAGGAGAAAGGTGGTTGCCCAGGGCTGAGATATGGGAAAAATGTGAAGATGTTAGTCAAAGCAGTTCAGTTATAAGATGAATTAGTTCTGGAAATTTTGGGTAATATATAGTCACCTTAGTTAATAATACTATGCTGTATATTTAAAATTTGCTAACAAAGGAGAACTTAAGTGCTCTTGCATCCTCCCCCACCCCAGAGGCAACTATGTGAGGTGATGCATCTTTTAATTAGAATGATCATGGTAATCATCTTATGATATATCCATTTATGAAATTATATATTTTACACTTAAAAATATAGTGTTTCATTTATCATTAACACCTCAATAAAGCTGAAAAAACATTTCTAGAATAAAATAAACTAAACACACTAAGCAATGGCAGACAACGAAAGACTGAAAGAGATCGATATCACAGGTATGCACTGTCTTACAGATTCCTATTGTAAATACAAAAAACACACATAGGTCAAAAGTAATAGCATGTAAGAAGATATGCTCTGAAAGTGTTAATCAAAAGGAAACTGCAGTGACCACATGACTATCTGAAAAACGACATCAAGACAAGCATGTGTCTTGATTCATATAAAGAAAAAAAGACACAGATTGGTTTGAAATAATCCAAAGAAGATGAAACTCTGTAAAATCTAGCAGAAATCTAGTGCACTCCAATAACATAAAACAAATGTTAAGGAAACAGAATTACTGAATATTAACAAAGCCATTTCAATATCAATAAAAGCTTTAAATTTGTATATATAAATACACATATCTTCAAAATGTTTAAGTGAGAACAAAAAATTAGAAGAAGAAATAAGAAAATCAACTACTGACAGGGAAGATTTTAACCAAGGCCTCTTTGAAATTAACAGAACCAATGGGGAAAAAAAATGAGAGTTGGGATATTAAAAATGTGATCATACACACTTTACAAAAGAAGACATACATGAAGCCAACAAACATATGAAAAAATGCTCATCATCACTGGTTATTAGAGAAATGCAAATCAAAACTACATTGAGATACCGTCTTACGCCAGTTAGAATGGGCGATCATTAAAAAATCTGGAGACAACAGATGCTGGAGAGGATGTGGAGAAATAGGAACGCTTTTACACTGTTGGTGGGAGTGTAAATTAGTTTAACCATTGTGGAAGACGGTGTGGCGATTCCTCAAGGACCTAGAAGTAGAAATTCCATTTGATCCAGCAATCCCATTACTGGGTATATATCCAAAAGACTATAAATCGTTCTACTATAAGGACACATGCACACGAATGTTCATTGCAGCACAGTTTACAATAGCAAAGACCTGTAACCAACCCAAATGCCCATCGATGATAGACTGGACAGGGAAAATGTAGCACATATACACCATGGAATATTATGCAACCATCAAAAACGATGAGTTCGTGTCCTTTGTAGGGACATGGATGAACCTGGAAACCATCATTCTCAGCAAACTACACAAGAACAGAAAATCAAACACCGCATGTTCTCACTCATAGGCGGGTGTTGAACAATGCGAACACACGGACACAGGGAGGGGAGCATCACACATTGGGCTCTGTCGGGGAAAAAGGGGAGGGATAGTGGGGGGGGTGGGGGAGTTGGGGAGGGATAGCATGGGGAGAAATGCCAGATATAGGTGATGGGGAGGAAGGTAGCAAATCACACTGCCATGTGTGTACCTATACAACAATCTTCCATGTTCTTCACATGCACCCCCCAAACCTAAAATGCAGTAAAAAAAATGTTACTTATATTATTCTCATCCTCATCACCTACCTGCTAGGTAAAAATCCAACCCTATTCAGGGACTGTAAAATACCCACTTTTCCTTCACAGGCACATACGCAACTAAATGTAAACAACTAACTTTAAAGCAAGTGTTAAAAAATATAAAAGTTTAATATAACAGAATAATTATCTAAAGACAATTATAATAAAATATAAAATAAAAGAATAATTAAATAAGAAAATAGCCCACGTCT
>JAZHEH010000140.1:0-44053 GCA_036589455.1 Ateles fusciceps | reverse complement strand
AAGGTGGGTGGAAAGGCATGCAAGGGATGGATACAGGAGTCAGCCTTCTCCTGACTCTTCCCTGTTTTATAGTTCTGACTTTTGAATCACAGAAATGCTTTATATATTCAATATATAAAATAATACACGCAAACATAAAATGTTTTGTCTAACCTAAAACATAAGTGTATTTTAATTGTCAATGAGCTAGGGGTTAAGGCCTTTTGAGCACGAGTCTGTTGATTGGAATTTACCATGGCTTTCTCAGCCAACCATAACCACAATACATTGTGGTTACTAAGAAATCCAGTTTGTTTTGTAATGTGAAGTTAGAAGTTAATCATTGGCTGGGTGCAGTGGCTCACACCTGTAATCCCAGCACTTTGGGTGGCCGAGGCAGGTGGATCACTTAAGGTCGGGACTTCGACACCAGCCTGGCCAACATGGTAAAACCCTGTCTCTACTAAAAATACAAAAATTAGCCAGGTGTGGTGGCATGCACCTGTAGTCCTAGCTACTTGGGAGGCTGAGGCACAAGAATCACTTGAACCCGGGAGGCAGAGGTTGCAATGAGCCAAGATCGTGCCATTGCACTCCAGCATGGGCGACAGAATGAGACTCTACTCAAGGAAAAAAAAAAAAGAAAAGAAAGATAATGGCTAAATAAACTTTGAGCAGTATCCTTTTGTTTTGGGTTTGGGGTAAGACACGAGGTCTCTTGCTGTCACCATGGCTGAAGTATGGTGGCGTGATCATAGCTCACAATAACCCAGAACTCCTGGGCTGAAGTGATTCTCTTACCTCAGCCTCTCTTAGCAGCTGGGACTACCGACATGCACCACCACACACAACTAATTTTTAATTTTTTTGGGTAGAGACAGATTCTCACTCTGTTGCCCAGGCTGGTCTCAAACTCCTGGCCTCAAGTGATCCTTCTGCCTCAGCCTAACTTTCTGAGAAGCAAACTGGCATGAACAAGTTTGGGAACACAAGTAACTCTTGAAGGGCATCCAACTTGAACTGCTAGAGAAGTAAACAAGATCACTAACCACAAGCATTCAGCATACTAACAGTGCCAGAGTCTACACGTTTTAGAGAGGGGACAGGAATAGTTAGGTAATTTGGCAAATGACTTACATAATGTTTATGGGAGAATTTACTAGAAATAATAGATAATGCTATTAAATATTTATTCAGATACCAAACATTTCTCAAAAGACTGTCAGCCCTGAGGTGAGTATTGATACCTCCATTTTACAAATGAGAAAATGGGAATCTTACGAGAGGTTAAGTACTTAATCAAGGTTGTACAATTACTAAGAGATGAGGCTGAAAGTTGAACTAAGGGAGTCTGACCCTAGAGCCCACAATCAGCTGCTGTATAATAAATTAGACTTATTTTTAAGGCCATGATAGATGACTGGTGAGACCTGCTTTGAGATTCCTCCCAGCCGCATTCTTGGGCACAGACCTTTGAGCCTATTATCACCCATGTATTATACGTGTTTGTAAAAGAAAATTGACACTGTCTAGACATTTCCCCTATGCTTACGACTTAGTGTTTTTTACTGAAACACATTTCCTGATACACCCCCTTCATTCTAATGAGAATTTCAGTTGTACTCACCTCCCTCTGTCACTTGTCTCATCAAAAGGCATGCATCTGCTCTTAACTAGACAAAAATTATCTCTGATCAGGTCCTTGCCAAAGAATATGACCTCAAACACTATCCAATTCTTATCAAAATCTCTGTTATACAAAATAGTATTCATAGAGCATTCTAGTCTAATGTAAACAAACTTTTCAAATTCCTTATTGCATTGATTATAGAGATTTTTACCAACAATGTTAAGTTCCAAAGTATCCTTTTAGGACTAAATTTCTCTTACGCAGGGAAATGCAATGTTTTCCTAAACTTGTTTTGTTTTTTTATCTTACGAATATTAAGACTAATCAAGCTTCCCTCTTTCTTTTAGTTGCTAGAAAACCCATAATCAAAGTTGACACCAGCATCGGACATGACTTAATGGCATGCACGTTTGTGTCCCAACCTTTGCTTGAGTTTTATATCATGATCTGATCTTTAATTTTCCAATATCCCATTCTCCTTTGCTGTTCTTTTATATATTGTAAAATGTATATATATTTATAAAGCAACTCAAATCTTTTTTGAAAGGAAGTTGGAGAAAATCAATTAAAAGGTAACTAGAACATTTAGATTGTTATTTTAAAACAATTCTCTTCTTACTTCTTCTCTCATTCCCACCAGTACTAACCTAGTCAAGGAAAACAGACAAGGTGTTTTGTTAGGGTATCTCTGATGTTCAGGATTCTATATCTACCTTTTCTCCCCTAATTTTCACAAACATAATCGTTAAGACAACAGAACTTACCAGGTAGACAATATGAAGATCATTCTCTAAAACAAAGCCCTTCATTGCTCTTTGCAGGTCAGCAAAAATATCTAAAGTATCAGCTGGAGAAAGTGAAGAAGAAAGAGTAGCCGAACCAAGATGTGTTGCATGATACACCTTTCCTGGTTTAGGGTTAAGGTGAAAAGAGAGGAACATTCAGAATAAAACAAAACAAAATACTATCTTTCTGTATTCCGAGCTAACCCTCTCGGCGGATAAATTTTACAAATAGTACCTTATCCAGTGCATGAAAATGTATGAGCAGCCTCTATAATAATTGTCTGAAGTTGCCAAATACAATACTGATTCACTAAAAATGAGTTGATACACTGCTCAAAAAATCAGTTTCCTGTTATACTACATGAAAAGACAATTTCCATTTACTGAGCAGTATACACTCACTAAAGATGAAAAAGTGAGTAAATTGCAACTGAGAAGTCACACTTACCTTCTGTTCCATCACTGGCTTCTGTAATCTGGATGAATTCATTTTCTAGCAGCCACATGACACAGGCCTCAATTGCTCCAACCTGAACAGACTCTTGATTTCTCTGAATTTCTTGCTTCCCTTCTTTCATACTTGCAGCCAAAAATGTACAGTCAGCATAAGTATGCATATCTTGTGATGTACTTGCCACTCCACCAACTATTATCTGAAAGAAAATACTTGAAAATTTCTGTAACTTTTTACTAAAACATGCGAGCCCTCTGGATATAAAAGAAAGAAAGCGATTCCATTCTCATTTTTTAAAAATTTTCTTAGAATGGTTCAGTGCATGGTGACTCACACCTGTAATCCCAGCACTTTGGGAGACCGAGGCAGGCAAGATCACAAGGTCACGAGTTCAAGACGAGCTTGGCCAACACGGTGAAACCCCTTTACTGCTAAAAATACAAAAATTAGCCAGGCGTGGTGGCAGTGCGCCTGTAATCCCAGTACTCAGGAGGCTGAGGCAGGAGAATTACTTGAACCTAGGAGGTGGAGGTTGTGGTGAGCCAAGATCATGCCACTGCAGTCCAGCCTGGGTTTTGGCAACAGAGCGAGACTCCATCTCAAAAACAAAAAAAAAAACAAAAACATAAAGCACCAGGCGCAGTGGCTCACACCAGTAATCCTAGCACTTTGAGAGACCGAGGCAGGTGGACCACCTGAGGTCAGGAGTTCAAGACCAGCGTGGCCAACATGGTGAAACCCCGTCTTTACTAAAAGTACAAAAATTAGCCGGGGATGATGGTGTGCACCTGTAATCCCAGCTACTTGGGAGGCTGAGGCAGGAGAATCGCTTGAACCTGGGAGGAGGACGTTGCAGTGAGCTGAGATCATGCCATTGCACTCCAGCCTGGGCAACAGAGTGAGACTCCATCTCAAAAAAAACAAAAAACTAACAACAAAAAACCCATAAAGCTAAGATTTTCATTTACTAATATTTTACCACTTTAATTTAGGCATAAAAGAGCAAATGGTAATTTAGCAAACTCTTTTACCTCCAGAATAGCTCGTATCATGCTGGCAGTTACTTCTCCTCTCGTCTTTGCAGACAGCTGCAAACAGGCTTTAGAGATCCCTGAAGGAGAGCTATGCCTTTTGATTTCTCAGAGTTCTTACAAATTAAGATACTCTCACCTATAACCAAAAGACATGCATTTGCAAAATCCCAATATAAGTTCTGTAAGATATCAGTTAAAGAGATTTTAAGTTGCTTTACTTATTTAAAAGGAGACAGGAGATGATAGCAGTTGTTACAGTAATAAAATTATGGCTATTTTTATTTTCTGAACTTTGGACAGAAGGGGATCAGAATATGCTACTCCAAAATATGCCACTTTAGCGTAACGATTATTTTGAGCCAAAGGCCACTGGGAAGCAACAAACACAGAAAGAACTCTTTGTCCTCTCCCTATCTGCCTAAAAGCAAGAATGGATTTTTCCCTTTGTGATGATGTTTCCCCTTCCCTCTCCCATACAGGACAACAACTCTATCACCGGAGACAGGTCAGCACTGAGATGGATCTGCACAGACAAATTCTGCTAAAATAACTTCTATTTTCCATTAGTTCCCCCATATATTTATCTTCTCATAATTTGTTGCCCCTAGAAGCCCAGATACCTTTTCCTTTTTGTCACTTCTCCACAATTTACTGCCCATTGTTAAAATGTTATATAAGACCCCAGGTTTAACAGTTTCTCAGGTCTTCAATCCTTTTCTATAATGGCTTCCATGCACATAAAAATTAAAATATTAGCATCAAATAAAGTTTATATGCCTTTTCTCCTGTTAATCTGTCTGTTAATTTAATTAGCAAGTCCCAACTGAAGAACCTAAGAAAGTAGAGAAGTCCTTTTCTTCCCCTACAGGATTAACCATTATTATTGAATAATGAAGTAATTAATTAATAGAGGTACTTTCAAATCTGTAAAGTAAAATGCAAATGTAAAGTTTTACTAGTTATAGATGATAAAATAAATTCAAAAATACTTGTAGATACCTAAAATTTATTACAACATTTACTAATCTAAATGCTTCATTGTGACAAGTGAACAAACATACATGAAAGCACTTATATGTTAAAACCATATGCAACTATATGATTTGAACAAATACAAACTATTATTGCAACAATTATGACTAGAAAGAATCATAACTTTTCTTCAAAAATGAATCCAATACTGTGGAAAAGAAAAACAGGTAAGAGGTTAAAAAAGCCAAATTAAGGACACTTTTTTTTTAAATAAAAATAAAACTGGCACAGTGTTGAATGTACTTACTACCCCAGGCAAAGAGAAGGTATAGATTATGCTTTCCAACTGCCACACTGAGAATCAACATAGGATAAAGGGAATATAAATTCGATGATAACTGGCTATTTATCCCAGAAATGATTATAAAGATAGGCACCACTGAAAAAGCAAAACAAGATGTCAGCAAGATGGTGGAATAGGAGGCTTTACTACCCTCCACCCCCAGAAGCTTGAACTAGCTTCTATCTGTAGACAAGAACACCTTTGTGAAAACAAAACTGCCTGGCACAGTGGCTCATGCCTGTAATCCCAACACTTTGGGAGGCAGAGGCAGGTGGATCACCTGAGATCAGGAGTTTGGGACCAGCCTGGCCAAGATGGTGAAACCCCATCTCTACTAAAAATACAAAAATTAGCTGGGCATGGTGGCAGATGCCTGTAATCCCAGCTACTCAAGAGGCTGAGACTGGAGAATAGCTTGAACCCGGGAGGTAGTGATTGCAGTGAGCCTAGACTGGGCCACTGCACTCCATCCAGTCTGGGCAACAAGAGCAAAATTTCGTCTCAAAAAAAAAAATAAATAAAATAAAAAGGCCAGGCACAGTGGCTCACATCTGTAATCCCAGCACTGTGGGAGGCTTAACGTGGGTGGATCACCTGAGATCAGGAGTTCGAGACCAGCCAGACCAAGACGGTGAAACCCTGTCTCTACTAAAAATACAAAATAAACCAGGTGTAGTGGCACATGCCTATAATCCCAGCTACTTAGGAGGCTAAGGCAGGAGTGAGGCAGAGGCTTGAACTCAGGAGGCAGAGGCTGCACTGAGCCGAGATTGTGCCATGTACTCTACCTGGGCAACAAGAGCGAAACTCTGTGTCAAAAAACAAAAAACGAATAACAACCAAACCCTCCGCCACCCAAAACTTGGGAATAAGTCCCAAACTTCTGCATGGACCACAAAATCAAATAAAAATTTCAAGATATATAAGAGAAACTATCTCACTTTGACTGCATCACCCCTTCCACTACCCCAAGTCAGCACAGTACCACACAGAAAGGAATCCCCAGGGCTCCCAGCTTCTACAGTGGAAAAGAGAACCAGAGGCAAACATATAGCTTCCCTAGCATTCCAAGAGGCTTCCCAAGAAGCCAACTCCAGTCTCACCTCACAGAGAACACAGTGTGTAACAGCACAGCTAGATCACCTCAGACCAGGCAGAAACAAAGCAAGGAGGTAGAGCTCACGGCAACCAGCATGCCGACCTTGGTGGTAGCTCTGTGTACCTGCCAGCGGTGGTGCCCAATCAGAAGTACCAGCCAACAGCGTAGCCCACCACAAAGCCGAGCTGATCACTTCCAGAAGTGGTAGGAAATTCCACCTGGTTTGAATCTTTAGATAGCCAGCCTTCAGGCCCAGCCTCAAAGCTCATGAGGACCCTGCCCAGGAAGGTTGCTGATCATCACAGTGCATTTTAGAAAGAAGCAGGGGATAGTTACACCAAACCTGGGATTTTAAACAGTGCTCAACTCAGCCTCAAGGACCTGCCCCAGGTGGAAGATGCCTATCATAGTGTATTTTTGCAAACTGCAGGGATTAGTTCTGCTACAGATGGAACAGCCCTCAGGTTCAGTCTCAAAGCCAACTCTAAGGCCCCGCCTAGGCAGGGAGGCAAACCTCAGATGTGCATTTATTATTATTTTATTTTTAGAGGTGGGATCTCTGTCACTCACATTGGAGTGTGGTGGCATGATCATAACTCACTGAAGCCTCAAACTCCTGGGCTCAAGCGATCCTCCCATCTCAGCCTCCCAAGTCACTGGGATTACAGGCATGAGCCACCATGCTCAATCATGCATTTCCCCTGAGGATTGCAGCTCGGTCCAGAACAGCAACTCCACCTAACCTCGGGGCCCAGCTTGCAACACTGTTCAAGTGCAGATCTCAAATAGGGGTGCCACCTGGCCAAGGAATACACCCTGGGGCCCAGCAACTCTGCCCTGATTGCAGAGCTCAGCTAGTGGGTTCACCTGATAGCAGGGCCTAGGCAGCAGTCCCACCCAAACTCAGAGCAAAGGCAGCAGCCCAACTATCTACAGAACCCAAAGGCAAGCTTTGCCTGCTCAAAGCTGCAACCAGTTGGCCTATTCAGAATCAAAGGCTAGACAAGTGAAGTTCTATCCCTGCCAAAGAACACCTATAAAAGCCAAAGAGGTAGCTGTCCTCTCAAATGTGCAGATACCAACACAAGAACACAGATTACAAAGAACAAAGAAACAAAGATACCTTCGAAAGAAACTAACAAAGCTCCGACAATGAACCCTAAAGAAATGAAGATCTGTGAAATGAGAAAGAATCCAGAATAATTCTCTTTAAAAAGTCCAATGAACTACAAGGATATATGGATAAAAAATTAAATAAAATTTGGAAAACAATACACAAAATAAGTCTGACAAAGAAATAGAATCAATAAAAACAAAAGAGAAATCCTAGAGATGAAGAATACAATGACTGAACTGAAAAATGCAATCAAAGCTTTCGCAGAGGCTCAATCAAGCAGAAGAGAGACTGGGGAGCTGGAGGATGGGGATGGTCAAAGAGTACAGTGTTTCAGTTAGGAAGAATAAATGGTAAGTATTTGGGGGTGATATGTTAATTGACTTAATTCCATCATTCTGCATTGTATACATATAGCATCACTCTGTACCTCATAAATATATACAATTATAATTTGTCAATATCCAATTTAAAAAATACCACATGAGTGTAACACCTGGCTCTTGCAATGGTTACAAAACAGCCCAGCTTAAGAAAAACACACACACACATATAAGTTACCTAGAAAATGAATCAGCTAGCATTAGCAGCAAGATAACAAGCCACTTTGGGCTGCTTACAGGTCTTCCAGGCTTTGATTCTTCAACAAAATGAACTAACCTTTTTCTGAACGGGCAAGGTTCATGAAATGTCCAAATGAACATCAGTATATACATACAGGTTCCTGCAACCACCTGTCTGGGAGGTCTCATCCACATCACAAGAGGGAGTTGAAATTATTTAGAATCAAACAATTTATTACTGACTGCTGAACTTGCAAATTGCTATTCTGGCACAAAGTACCATCATCCTACACTGGACGCTTCTAAGTGGTCTATGGGAAGACTGAAGTGTTATCTAAAGAAAACACTGTGTGCTGTCCAGGAAATATTAATATCACTAATAAAATGCACAGAATTTACAATGATGCTACACAATACAAAAAGCATGACCAAGTACTTAAGTCTCCATAGTCACTATAAAACACTATATTCCTCCATTCCTCACTAGCTTGAAGTTATGAGCAAGTCATATGGCATCCTGAAATACAATGATATGCAAGGTCAAAAGCCTGGAAGTCTTCAAGACATCAGAAATGAACTTATTACAGTATATTTTAGTTCTGCTTGAATGTTGTGATTTAAGACTTGATAATTAGCCCAGGGCACTGACTTTCCAATTGTTCTTTCCCATAATAAACACAAGCTAAGAACATAGCAAAGCAAATAAGATCTCATCTTATTTATCTTATTTCTCCTTATCTTCTACATTAACTAAAAGACTCTCTGTCCCTGAGAGAAGAATATCTGTGTAAAATGAACTTATACTCCCATTCCCCAGAGTGTGAGTCCACTGAGAATTGGGGATGGGCAGAGGTAGGCAAATAGGAATGGGAAGGAAGAGTCTCACTCTCTTCCCCCAACGCTTCTTAAGCATGTACATGTCATCTGCATATTTTGTAGGTAAAGTAGGAGAGAAACAGGATAAACTACTCTGATGTCAGTTGTAGGAAAAATCTAACAAATTAGAAGTTTGTTTTAAAAATCATCAACATTTTCAGTGCTTAAAAGAAAGGCAGACTAATGCCCTTCAGGGGTTATAAATGGGTCATTTATTACTGGGGCTGAGACTGAAGCTGTTCCAATAGCCATTAGCGTCATCTTCCTTAAGTATTAAGTTGGGGGCACGGCCACCTGGGTTAAAGATTGTATTTCCCAGCCTCTCTTACAGTTGGGGAATGTAACCATGTGAAAGAGTGGCCTTAAAAGGCAGGGTGTGCTCTTTGCTTCCTCATCTCCACTTCCTGAGGGCTGAAATTCAGATGTGATGAGAGAGACTGGACTAGCCAACTTACACTCAGGATAGAAACTATATTGCTAAAATGTTAAAACAAAATAGAAGACTAGGTCCCTTACACACTACAGCCATCACATAAGGCCTAGATTACTTACATGAGAAAGAAATTAACTTCTATCTTGTTAAACACTTATTGTATTAGTTTTTGTTACAGCAATGAATTTATATTCTGACTAATCCAGTTACCAATAAATTATGGTCAATATTTGGTATTGTGGTAGTCACGTTCTATAAAGTTGCCACGAATACAGAATACTGATTATTCTGCCAAGGAAAATAGATGGTTAGTTTTCTGCAAGTCTCTAGTAAAAACATTTTCATCACTTAATCAATACATTGTTTCATGCATGTTTTTGTTTAAAGACATCTTATTTAATATACATAGTTGTTTATGTTGAGCTCCAGCCAACAGCATTATACTTCATGCCTAAGAAAGCTTATCACATATTTTCTCCATAAGGCACAGCACAGCCTTAATGCACTAGGAACATTAGACAGCATTTTATACTTTGCTTGTGGGGGTCATGTTAACAGCGAAATCATCAGCTAAAAGCACAAAAATGTGGCACTAACTAGCCCATTAAAAGCAAGCTTGTTCACAGTATAAGAGCTGAATCAAGAAGGCAGAGCTTTGGCTCGTTCAACCGTAACAAGGAAAATGTGCTTGGAAAGACTCAAAATTTTCACAGATCTGCACATGCCCGCAAAAGCCCCAGAGGTATTAATTTCAGGATTCTGAATAAATTTTATTGTGGGAAAATTCAAATATGGAATCCACGAATAATGATAATTGACATATGTGGGGATTTCATGTAACAAGTCAGTTTATTCTAAAAGTTACTTCCTCGGTGTACTGTAACCCAGCCTCCTATGCCCAGAATATCCATTTCCCATCCACTTTCCTTATTCTCCTGGATTACCTAATTTCTCTTCAATTGCCACAAAACTGTTTCCCTGTTTTTTTTTTTTCTGATATACCTAATAAAATACTGGTGTCAATTATGTCCTAGAGTAGAAAAATGAAGTGACAGGGAATGTTCCTCCCCAAGGTTCTTTAATGTTAGATGGCTGATAATGATTTAGTTACACACATAATGATACAGCATATTAGAAATAAAATTTGCTGCCATTTTGACATTTAATTCAAACAAACCTCTTCCTCACTACTTAAGATAAAACTTCTGTTTGCATTGCCAGCAATAAAACCATAACTTGCTGGTACAAGGTAAGAAAATGAAAAGGTGTTTTTTCAGAGCCAGTACCAATTTAGAGAAAAAAGATGGGATGTCAAGTTCCTATTCCCAAAGTGTGAGGGTGCTTCCCAGCATCCTTGTCTGATTTCTAAGACTAGTCACCTAAGTTGAACTAACCTCTGTGAAAATTAATTAGTGCTAAAGAGCAGACTATACTTGGAAATTAAAAATCATCTTCCAGCTAAGTAATAAGAAGTCATCTTGATTTACATAATACTAAATCATTTTATTGTATAGAATACAAAAGAAAATCTTAATTTAACATTTGTAGAAAATCAACAGTTGATGATATATGAAACTTATAACTCATACTCACGGTAAATATGAAGTGAATCCAGAATGATGACATTAGTGCATTGGATAATAAAGAAATACAGCATGATGAGAAACAGGTTGCCAGGCACCAGTCAAATTCCAAGTAGACACTGTCCTTTAGCAGTGCTGCTACAATTAAATTCAAACTCACTTACCTACGGTATCTACTCCTTTCCTGCCAGCACGACCAACCATCTGCTTATAAGTAAGAATATCTAGAGGTCGACCACCAAAAATAGGAGTTCGAATAATCACACGACGTGCAGGTAAATTCACCCCAGAAGAAAGAGTAGAAGTTGCTGCCAAGACCCGAATGAGACCTTGACGAAAGGCTCCTTCAATGATATCCCCTCTCCTCAAAAGTAAGACCTAAAAAAAGGTTTTTATGTATTTACAGATATATAATGAAAATATTGTTCTTGATCATTCACAAATGGATTTGAGAGTCTGCTTCAAGCCTCTAAAGATTTTTGAAACTATTTTTATGACTGTTGACAAAGGAGTCATCACAGTCTACCTCTTTAAGAGTATAATCTGGCTGGGTGTGGTGGCTCATGTCTGTAATCCCAGCATATTGGGATGCCGAACCAGGTGGATCACTTGAGGTCAGTAGTTCGAGGCCAGCCTGGCCAACATGGTGAAACCCCTTCTCTACTAAAAATATAAAAAATTAGCTGGGTATGGTGGTGGGTGCCTGTAATCCCAGCTAATTGGGAGGCTAAGGCAGGATAATCACTTGAACCTGGGAAGCGGAGGTTGCAGTGAGCTGAGATCACGCCGCTGTACTCCAGCCTGGGCAATAGAGCGAGACTCAGTCTCAAACAACAACAACAACAACCATAACCACAACAACAACAACAACAAAAGAGTATAATCTGCTGCCCCTAGGATGCCTCTATCTTATTTTATAGACCAGGGGTCTACAAACTTTTCCTGTTCCTATGGAACAGCAGGTCTCTGCTGCAACTATTCGACCCTGCCACTATGACATGAAAGCAGCAACAGAACAAATGAGCATGCATGTGTTCCAATAAAACTTTATTTACAAAAACATGTGGTAGGATAGACTTCACTGGCAGACTATAACTTGCCAACTGCTGTTCTAGACAATGAACTCCTTGTGGGTAGGGATATGCCTTATTCATCGATATATCTTCAGGGCCTATGATCAAGATAGATACACTTCTGATATAAATATGTGTGAATAAAAACATGAGTAAATGAAAATCAGTGTACAGAATATATACTTACCTGGTTCATTTTCAATTTCATTTAAAAATTAAAAGGGTTGGAGTTCTAGTTTTAAAATAAAGTGGTGGGTACACAGTTGTTCACTTTTTTAGTATACATCATAAGTTATATACAATGTAAATTTCATGTGTGTGTATATACAGTAGTTTCCCCCCCATCTGTGGTTTTGCTTTCCAGTTTCAGCTACCCAAAGTCAAAAATATAAACAGGAAAATTCCAGAAATAAGCAACTCATAAGTTTTAAATTGCATGCTATACCACCCAGGACATGAATTATCACTTTATTCAGTGTATCCATGCTGTATACACTACCTGCACTATACAATGTGACCATATAGGAAAGAACGTAGTATATAGAGGGTTTGGTACTATCTGTGGTTTCAAACATCCACTGAGGATCTTGCAACATATTCCCCACAAAGAAGGACTACTATATACCAGTTACATAAATATATATACCCCCATACACACACATTTCAAATGCATTTAAAATTTTTAACATGTTATGAAAAAACATCATATGTAGGGTTGGTACTATCTATGGTTTCAGATATCCACTGGGGGTCTTCAGTGGACAAGGGGGATACTATTATATACAATTAGGTAAACCAAAACATGTTTGTTTTACTCTTGTTTAATCTATCATACAATTTCACTCTGTCCCCGAGGCTGGAGTGCAGTGGCATGATCTCAACTCACTGCAACCTCTGCCTCTCACGTTCAAGCAATTCTTCCTGCCTCAGCCTCTCAAGAGGCTGGAATTACAGTTGCCCACCATAACACCTGGCGAATTTTTATATTTTTAGTAGAGACAGGGTTTTGCCATGTTGGCCAGGCTGGTCTTGAACTCCTGACCTCAGGTGACCTACTTGCTTCAGCCTCCCCAAGTACTGGTATCACAGGCATGAGCCACCCTGCCCAGCCCACACAATTACTTTTTTTTTTTTTTTTTTTTTTTGAGACGGAGTCTCACCCTGTCTCCCAGCCTGGAGTGCAGTGGTGCCACACCTGGCCCACACAATTTTTTTTTTTTTTGGGCGGGGGTCCCCCCCTCCCCCCCGGGGGCCCCCCCCCCCCCCCCCCCCCGCCGCCCCCCCGGCCCCCCGCGGGAGCCAGGGGGGAGCCCCCCCCCCTCTTGAAAAGAAATCTAAGGATATTAAGTGTTTTTAACAAGAAATAAATGTACACAAATATAAAAGTTAAGACAGTATGAAGAATTTTGGAGGTTTCTTAATAACAGATTATAAACATGAAATACCTGCATGATGAAATGCTACTCCCCATGGTACAGTTTTCTGTAATACAGAGTCCAGTCCTGAAGGCAAACGTCTTAACTGATCCATCACTTCCAGGAGGTCTTTTTGTTCCAGAATTACTGGTGGGAATTCTGAGGATTTCACCAATCCTATCACAAAAAAAATTATCAACACTGTTCACTTCTAGCTCAGCCTCTCTTTAAGTGGTATCTGTCTAAATCATAATTGAGCTTAACAGGGAAATGGTTCTGAAATTGCTGTATAGTATAATCCCCTAGAGATCTTTTAAAAATACTGATGCCTGGTTCTCAATCCTGGACATTGTCATATAATTGGTGTGGGATGTGAGCTGGGCATGAAGAATTTTTAAATCTCCCCCAGGCAATTCTAATGTGCACCAAAGTCTAGGAAACTGTAAGGGTAAGACCAAGCCCATAGGCGGGGAATCAAAGGAAACTGCAGAAGGAAGTAGAATATCATGGATACTGATTGCCACTCAAAGCCCCAAAATCAAAACCCTTGCTCAAGGTGTATACCACCAACCAGCAGTATCAGCATCAGAGGGTTTCACCAATCCTGTCACAAAAAACCCTACTTCTTTGTGAAATTATTCTAGCCTGTTGGCACTAATCTGGTAGTTAATTACATACTACCCTCTGTTTTTTGTCCCTATATGTAAACTTCTCCCCCAGTAAGAGCTTAACGTTTTTTTTGAGACAGGGTCTCACTCTGTCACCCAGGCAGAATCACGTGTGTGTACAATGGCACAATCACGGCTCACAGCAGCCTCGACTTCCTGGGCTCAAGCAATCCTCCCACCTCAGTCTCCTAGTTAGCTATGACCACATGCACATGCCACTATGCCCAGCTAGTATTTTTTTTTTCACTTGTAGAGATACAGTCTCCTTATGTTACCCAGGCTGGTCTCAAACTCCTGGGCTTAAGCAATCTTCCCACCTTGGCCTCCCCAAACTGCTGAGATTACACGCATGAGCCACCACCCAGCCTTAACTTTCTTAAATGTAGTAAAAGCTTTACATACTTATATGTTGTGTTTAAAAACTTCCCAGACTTCTGAATTTTTGAACTTGTAAAAGTTTTCATAAAAAGTAAATATATGGCTGGGCATGGTGGCTCATACCTGTAATCCCAGCACTTTGGGAGGCCAAAGTGGGCAGATCACTTAAATCCAGAGTTTGAGACCAGCCTGGGAAATGTGGCAAAATCCCATCTCTAAAAAAAAATACAAACAAATTAGCCAGGCACGGTGGCATGCACCTGTAGTCCCAGCTACTCAGGAGGCTGAGATGGGAGGATCACTTGAGCCCGTGAGGTTAGAGATTGCAGTGAGCAGAGATCATGCCACTGCATCCCATCCTGGACAACAAAGCAAGACCCTGTCTCAAAAAGAGGACAAGAGAAAATAAATAAATGTATGTTTTAGAATTAGGTGTCAGTGGAAAATAATAGAAATATATAAATATATATGATAAACAAAAACATGAGTAAATGAAAAACAGTGTATAGAATATACACTTATCTGGCTCATTTTCAATTTTATTTAAAAATTAAAAGGGCTGGGGTTCTAGTTTTAAATTAAGTGGTGGGTACACACATGTTCATTTTTTAGTATGCATCACAAGTTATATACGATGTAAATTTTGCGTGTGTGTATATAGCAGTTTCTCCACCATCTAGGGTACGTTGGCCAGGCTGGTCTCAAACTCCTGACCTCGTGATCCGCCCGCCTTGGCCTCCCAAAGTGCTGGGATTACAGGCATAAGCCACCACGCCTGGCCTGTGTGTATGATTCTTTTCAATTACACATTCCTTTGGAAATATAAAAAAGATATGGTTACTTTCCCCAAAGAAATGTCCACATGTGAAGTTTTGCATACAATTTAGGGGCCCCAAAGATCAAACTCTTAAAGTCCATGGATCCTGGATAAAGAACTTTAGTATATATCCAGTATTCTAAAAATCTAAAGTTGATTAGTCTAAGCATGTGTGTGTGTATACATAATCTATACTAAGGATGGAATATGATTAGAATCTACCCATCTGACAAAGGGCTACTAACCAGAATCTACAATGAACTTAAATTTGCAAGAAAAAACAACCCCTTCAAAAAGTGGTAAAGGCTATGAACAGACACTGCTCAAAAGAAGACATTTATGCAGCCAACAAACATATGAAAAAAAGCTCATCATCACTTGTCATTAGAGAAATGCAAATCAAAACCACATTGAGTTATACCATCTCATGCCAGTTAGAATGCCGATCATTAAAAAATCAGGAGACAGCAGATGATGGATAGGATGTGGAGAAAGAGGTACACTTTTACACTGTTGGTGAGAGTGTAAATTAGTTCACCATTGTGGAAGACAGTGTGACGATTCCTCAAGGACCTAGAAATAGAAATCCCATTTGACCCAGTAATCCCATTACTGGGTATATAACCAAAGGAGTATAAAACATTCTATTATAAAGACACATGCACAGGTATGTTTACTGTATCACTGTTCACAATAGCAAAGACATGGAACCAACCCAAATGCCTATCAATGATAGACTGGATAAAGAAAATGTGGCACATATACACCATGGAATACTATGCAGCCATAAAAAAAGATGAGTTCATGTCTTTTGCAGGGACATGGATGAAGCTGGAAACCATCATTCTCAGCAAACTGACACAAGAACAGAAAACCAAACACCACATGTTCTCATTCATAAATGAGTGTTGAACAATGAGAACACATGGAAACAGGGGAGGGGAACATCACACACTGGGGCCTGTCAGGGGATAGGGCGGATAGGGGAGGGATAGCAGGAGGTCGGGGGTTGGCAAGGGATAACAGGAGAAATACCTAATGTAGATGACGAGGGGATGGATGCAGCAAACCACCATGGCATGTGTACACCTATGTAACAAACCTGCACATTCTGCACATGTACCCCAGAACTTAGAGTATAATAATAAAAAATAACTAAAGGCAGGAGTTGAGACCAGCCTGGCCAACATGACAAAACCCTGTCTATCCCAAAAATAGAAAAATTAGCTGGGCATGGTGGCACACACCTGTAATCCCAGCTACTCGGGAGACTGAGGCACAAGAATTGCTTGAGCCTGGGAAGCGGAGGTTGCAGTGAGCTGAGATTGCTCCACTGTGCTCCAGCCTGGGTGACAGAGCAAGACTCTGTCTCAAAAAAAAATAAAATAAGCAGAGAGACCAGGTTTTGGATTGTTAAACTAAGCAAGAGATGATAAGGGCTTGGACTAAGGTAGCTAGTTGAGGAGAAGGCTTGTCAGCCTAAGCATATTCTCTAGTGCTATGATTTAAATCAGTCCCCTGGGGTGGTTTGTCCCCTGGGTGGTTTGTCCACAGGGGACATTTGGCTATGAATTAAAAAATAAAAAATAAAAAATAAATAAATAAATAACTAAAACAATAAAAATCTCAAAAGCACAGTTTGGTAAAAAGAGTACCACCTAGTGGGCAGGCAGTGGCAATGATGAACAAGAGCCATGTTTTTGCTAACATAATCACTACCACTACTTTCAAGCAAATGTACTAAGCATGAAGGCTTTCCTTTCCATCCATAACTCACCCTCAGCTTGATGACGCAGATTATAAAATTCTCGAGCAATGATATCTGCCAGCTTCTCACACCATTTCTTTGATGGACAAAAGAGTAATACTGAATGGTTATCACGAACTGTCTCATAACATAAACTAACAACATGGTCCTCATCTCCCTAAAAAGGAAAGATAAATAACCACTTCAGTGGTACTGTCAACACATTCTCACATCAGTTTAAAAGCACTCATTTTCCTTTCTGGGGAAGCTGTTTCTTCTAGAAGGCATAATAAAAATCAGTTACAAAAAGTCAATAACAAAAGAAAAAAGAAGAAAAAAATGAACTCCTTATGATGCAAGTGAAAGAAATACTTTTTATTCATTCAACTAACATTTATTGAGCTCCAACCCTCAAGTAATGGGGATACAAAACTGAGTGAAAGGAAAGTCAAGATCCTAGTAGTCTAGGGGTTTCTAGTCTCACCAAGAGACACATTAAACTACAGATGTCCCAACTTACAATGGTTGGACTTTACGATTTTTTTTATTTTACAATGGTGCAAAAGCAGTATGCATTCAATAGAAACCGTACTTTGAGTGCTTATACAACTCTTCTATTTTTCACTCTCAGCACAGTAGTCATTAAATTATGAGATATTAAACACTTTATTATAAGACAGGCTTTGTGCTAGATGATTTTGCCAAACTATAGGCTAATGTAAATGTTCGGAGCACATTTAAGGTAGGCTATTCAGTAAATTAGATGTATTAAATACATCACAGTAAGGTAGGATATTCAGTAAATTAGATGTATTAAATACATGTTCAACTTACAATGAATTTATCAGGATATAACCCCATCATAAGTCGAAGACAATCTGTACTAAATAAATATAAAACACAATGATAATACATAATATTAAAAGAGTTTTGCCAGGCACGGTGGCCTCACGTCTGTAATCCCAGCACTTTGGGAGGCCAAGGTAGGCAGATCACGAGGTCAGGAGTTCGAGACCAGCCTGGCCAACATAGTAAAACCCCGTCTCTACTAAAAATACAAAAAATTAGCCGGGCGTGGTGGGCGTGCACCTATAACCCCAGCTACTTGGCAGACTGAGGCAGGAGAATCGCTTGAACCCAGGAGATAGAGGCTGTAGTGAGCGGAGATCGTGCCACTGCACTCAAGCCTGGGTGACAGAGCAATACTCCGTCTCAAAAAAAAAAGGGGGGGGTGGCCCTGCAAATTATCCATACTAGAAGTATGTCAATGTATTTATTAATAACTGGATTAATTCATCCATCTACTCACTCATTAAACAAATATTTACTATATGTCAGATACTGATTTAGGTACTGGGGATGGAGCAGCCAACAAAGCACAAAAAAAGTTCCACCCTTGTAATGTTTCTACTCCAGTAGGAAGAGACAGATAATAACAAAAACAAGGTAAGTAAAACACATAGCATGTCTGGTTTTGAAAAGTGCTAAGGGAAAAGAAACAGAGATCATGTAAGGGAGAACACTATAATTTAGACAAGGTGGCCAGGGAAGGTCTGAGACAGTGACATTTCAGTAAAAGTCTAAAGGTGAAAGAGCAAACCACACTAAGTCCCTAAGGGGAAACCATTCTAGGAAAAGAGAATCTGAGGTAGGAAATTCTTGGCATATTTAAAAAAACAGCAAAGAGGCCAGTGTGAAGGAAGTGAGAGGGACCATAGTAGACAATCAGAGCACTAAGAGGGACGGGGGGTGTAGATCACGTAGTGCCTCATAGACTACTATGAAGACATTGGCTTTTATTCTAAATGAAACAGATAGCCATTTCAAGTTTCTGAGAAGAAGGATAACACGATCTGATGCTCATTTTAAATAGATCACTAGCTCCTGATGTAAGCATACAATGAAAGGGACGAGGTCAGAAGCAGAGAGAACAATTAGGAAATGTTTCAATAATCCAGGTAAGAAGTGTAAGTTGTTCAAAAAGGGTAGAGAGGCACAGACATGGTAAAAGAAGAAAAAAATTAACAGAAGAGTAAATGAATGTGTTCACATATAAATGTATTGAAGTAACCAAGGCATAGCCAGGTGAAATACGGGGCACAGAGCAAAGCAAGTAAGATCAACAGCAAGCAAGCAGAAGCTACAAATGCGTACCTAGGAAGTTAGTGAAACACATAAATTTAGTCCCATTCCTAGTTCTAAAATGACCCTTAGCTGTTTCCGTACTCAGAGGCACAACACTGCATAAAAACAGCAGATGCCTCACTCCACCAATGTAAATGAGTTAGTTCTTTAACCTCAGGATTGAAGTGTATTTGGGAGTATGGGAGGGTGCTTATTTATCAAGCACTTTCTAGATGCCAGATAACTTTTAAAAATCATATTTAGGGGGATTCTCACAATATTCAAAATAAGTATTATAAAATCCTATTTTATAGGTGAAGATACGAGATTCAGATAGGTTTTGCGATTTAACCAATATCACAGCCATATCAACTATCTTTATCAGAGGTAGATATATCAGACTGCAAAAAATAATATTCTTTTCACTCTACTATCTAATATACCTACCATTTAACAAAAAGTTGATCTTCCACACTAGCAGTTAGTGCAAACTAAACCATAAGAAAATCTTTTCCTAGTAAAAAGAAAAAGCTACAAAATCAGGTATTTTTTAAAATGTGTATACTATATATCAGGAAACATTTATTTATTTAAATTAAAGGTACAACTACATTTCCTCTCTTACCACCACCACCAATATTTTTCTTTTTTTCCAGATGGAGTCTCACTCTGTTGCCCAGGCTGGAGTGCAGTGGCATGATCTCAGCTTACTTCAGCCTCTGCCTCCTATGTTCGTTCAAGCAATTCTCCTGCCTCAGCCTCCCAAGTAACTGGGATTACAGGTGCCTATCACCACACCCAGCTAATTTTTATATTTTTAGTAGGGACAGGGTTTCATCATGTTGGCCAGGATGGTCTCGAACCCCTGATCTCAAGTGATCCACCTGCCTCGGCCTCCCAAGGTGTTGGGATTACAGACGTGAGCCACCACGCCCAGCTTAACATCAATTCTTTAAGAGAAAACCAATTAGCTTAGTATTAATCCTAATGAATATGTAACTCCTAATTACATAATTCAGAAATTGCTAACAATTTGCTAGAAAATGAAATCGCACACACAGATACTAATAGTAGTGATACAAATAAATTGATTTACCTTCACTTGTAGCATGGGTTCAAATTCCCTCACAAGTTTCACTGAAGAGTCATATATGGAATTTCCAACTTTTACTGACTCCAAAAGCGGCACAGGACGAAGTCAGTACGGTAGAGTTCGGCATTCAACCAGGAAGCCATAAGCTCCAAATTAGGAAGGGTAGCACTCATGCCAACAATTTGCACAGCATTAGACAGAGAACTGGCTAAATCTGCCTGACTGTAAAAAACAAATGAAAAGAATATTAAAAGATACATACTATGTTAACAATCAGTGTTGCTAACAATATCCTTGGTTATGGCCTTTGGTACACACATACATACATTTCTTTAGGGTATATACCTAAGAATAAAACTACTGAGTCACAGATTACTGAGTCACAGATTATCTTCTATTTTAATAGATAATGCCACATTGTTTTCCAAAGTAACACCTCTACAATCTATGTGTTTTCTGTTTTTCCACAATCTTATCACCACTTGGTATTGTCAATCTTTTTAATGTTAGCAGTTATAGAGAGTATGTGGTAGTATTTCTTTGAAGAAGTAATTCACAGTTCCCTGATAGCCGATGAGACTAAGCATCACTTCATGGGTATGAACCGTGCGGATACCCTGTTTCAACAGCCTGTTTTTTGTCCACTGATACAGTAGGTTGTGTTTTTCTTGTTCATTTATAGAATTTTTAAATGTCTGGATAGTGACTTTCTTCTTTCATTTTTTGCTCTGTTTTTATCATTTTATCAAGCTTTCTGTTGCATTATTTTACCTTTTTTTTGAGACAGGGTCTAGCTCCGTCACCGAGGCTGGAGTGCAACGAGGCATGATCGGCTCACCGCAACCTCTACCTCCAGGGTTCAGGTGATTCTTATGCCACCTGAGTAGCTGAGACTGCAGGCATGCATCACCACGCCCAGACAAACTTTGTATTTTTAATAGAGACAGGGTTTTGCTATGTCGGTCAGGCTCATCTCGAACTCCTGGCCTCAAGTGATCTGCCTGCCTTGGCCTCCCCAAGTGCTGGGATTACAGGCATGAGCCACCATGCTTGGCCTTTTCTCTAAGTTATTGGGATGGATAATTAAATAATTGATTCTCAGTCCCTCTTCCTTAATAATATGAACATTTTATGGTATCAATTTCCTTTAAAAAAAAAAACTTTTGCTACCCTTCACAAGTTTTGTTGAGACATTTTTATTATACTTTCAGTTCAAACTATTTTCTAATTTCTGTTGTGATTACTTTTTTGACCTAAAAATGTGTAAAAAATGTGTTTATTTCCAGTCAGGTAGACATTTTCTAGTTATGCTTTTCTTACAGCTAAATTCACTGTTGTTAGAAAACAGATGATATGAATCCACTAGAATATGTTAAGACTTGCTTGACGGTCCAGCATATGGAAAACTTTTTGATAAATGTTTCATGTGTAACTGAAATGAACATGTACTCTCCTGTTTTGAGGTAATTGCTCAATATATATCCATTAGGTCAAATTTGCTGATTAATCATATTTTCTATATCCCAAGTGATTTAAGATGGAGACAGTTAACTGCTTGTTCTATCACAAGAGAGATGTGTTCAATTCTCCCTTAACTGAAAAGAACCTATTAAGTACCCAGCACAACGACTAAAAATGGACCAACACACATCAGTATTAAATTTCACAGCACTGAGGCTGAAGGAAAAGTACTTCCAGTTTTCACTCTTAGACCTGGACAGTCTGTGAAATAATTGTGGAGCCCGGGCACAGTGGCTCACGCCGGTAATCCTAGCACTTTGGGAGGCCAAGACGGATGGATCATCTGAGGTCAGGAATTTGAGACCAGCCTGGCCAACATGGTGAAACCCCATCTCTACTAAAAAATACAAAAATTAGCCGGATGTGGTGGCAGGCACCTATAATCGCAGCTACTCAAGAGGCTGAGGCAGGAGAATCGCTTGAACCCAGGAGGCGGAGGTTTCAGTGAGCCGAGATTGCTCCAGCCTGGGCGAAAGTGTGAAAAAAAAAATTAAATTAAAAAAAAAAAGGGGAGAAAAAGAGCAAAACTCGTCTCAAAAATTAAAAAAAAAGAAAGAAAAAGAAAAATAATTATGAGGCATTTTCACACATGCAAGTTCTCAAAAAATTTATATCTATGTGTGTTCACTGAAATAAAGTAGAAGTTCCTGGAAGATATTCCCACCAAAATGAGAAGGTAAATTAACACAGACATGTGGTCAAAAAATGGATAGGGGAAGGGAATCCCAAGATGATTGCTATGTAGCACATATATAGATTAACCACTTATCTAGATTGGAACAACTCGAAGGGCTTTAGGAAAATCTTCAAGATGATGACTGGTAGAATAGTAAATGTGGTAAAATACACAACTAGGGAAGAGGCTAGGGATACATTAGCTATAAGTATATGGAAAACCAAGCCATCAAACAAAAAAGACAGTTATTAATGTCAGAGAAAACAAAAAGTTGTTTAGAAAAGCAAAAGTAATCATATTATGCTATAGCCCAGTTACCAATGTCATTTATTTAGTCACAATAGTGTAACACTGAATAATGATCTAAGCAAAATTATAACCTAACTCTATTTGAAGAATGGGAAGATGATGAGAGGATAAGGAGACTGCAGAGAAGGGAGGAGAAGATTGGGTAGCGGTGAGTAAAGAATTTAAAAGAAAGCGAGATCTTCATCTTTCATAGTAAAAGTCAATATATAAAGTCTAAAATTAAAAAATTATGTAGCCACAGTTAGAGATGCTGCTGTAAACATTTTCAAAAAGCTAGAAGAGTTGAAAGGTAGTTGCCTCTGAGAAGTGAGGGCTAAAAAAATACTATTTTTCTAAAATTAGCCTGGCTACTTAAATTATATATACAAATGACAAATACAGAACCTGGATTTCTAGCAATCTGTAACAAAAATGTATACATTGAAAGGGTAAGCAGTCAGAAAATTAAGAATGCTCACAAAGTAATCTAAAGTCAGTTTTAATCTGAAATACTTTTTCTGTGGTTGTTAGAGACATGGTCTTGCCCTGTGGCCCAGGCTAGAGTAAAGTGGCACAATCATACCTCATTGCAGCCTGAAACTTTTGGGCGCAAGTAATCCTCCTGCCTCAGCCTCCTGAAAAGCTGGGACTACAGGTATGTGCCACGATGCCCAGCTAATTTTATTATTATTTATAGAAATGGGGTCTCACTGTGTTGCCCAGGCTGCTCTGGAACGTGGGCTCAAGTGATCCTCCCACCTCAGCCTTCCTAGGTGTGAGCCACCATGCCTGGACTGGCTTATTCTGGAACAAAAACAAACTACTTTACATGAGTTTTTCTCAATGTGAAAAATATTACACTCCTTTAATTTATTTAACTCAGGTACTTTTTCAGACACTTTCTGAACATGGTTTGAAATCCCAGGAACTTAGTTGTTTCAAGTACTCACGAAGATGCTGTTTTCCAAGTAATATAGCAAATCTTGGTCAGCAAAAGTTCCAGCAGATACCCTCCTCCCAGCATATGTAATTCATCCACAACCACCATTCCTAAAAAGATTTTCCAGATACTAGGTTTTTACAGAATCTCACATCAACATAATTTTTTCCAACTTTTATTTCACTATTTTATTTCCTTTATATCAACTTTTATTTTAGATTCAGGGGGTACATGTGCAGGTTTGTTACTTGGGTATTTTGTGTGATGCTAAGGTTGGGAGTACAAATGATCCCATCACCCAGGTACTTAGCAATAGTACCCTATTATTAGTTAGTTTTTCAACCTTTGTTCCCCCTAGTAGTCCCCAGTTTCTGTTGTTGCCATCTTTATGTTCATGAATACTCAAAGTTTAGTTCCCACTTACGAGTGAGAACATGTGGTACTTGGTTTTCTGTTCCTGCGTTAATTGGCTTAGGATAACGGCTCCAGCTGCATCCATATTGCTTTGCTACAAAGGACATATGTTATTCTTTTTATGACTGTGCCAAGAAGAAATTTAAAAGATTCAGTATCTTATACCGCACAGTATGTAGCTGTGATAATACATTGCAAGTGATGCAAACTTCAAACCATAAAGCAAAAATCAGATTCCTCATAATGGGCAATTCTTTTCCAAGATGTTTCAGGTATTACAGGCAGTCCTACTACAAGGTATTCTGGATCTAAAAATAAATTATTAGCTTACTCGGGGCTAAACAAACCCAGGGAAAACTGCCTCTTATTACTCTTCTCAATTGCCAACTTCACTGAAATAAACATACAATGACATATCAAAGACATCTATGGCAGTTAGTCGGTGTATTGACTTTACAATGGGAAAACAGACATACTCATGTTAGAAAGCAGCTTAGGAAAAGCAGAATAGGGTCCAGAAGAAAAAGATAATTTTAAGAGATTTTTTTTTTAATATGGTAGGCTAGTGAGTCACCCTATGCAAAACATAAATATGATTACAATGTCCTTCACTACTTGGAGAATTTAACCGATGTATATACTTGGAATAATTCTTAGGAATTACTGAAAATTCAGTATCAACCAATACTTTCTTTAGTTAAACATTTTCATAGCAACATAGTATCCACACGTACTGGTGTTCCCCCTACCCCAAATTCTCCCCACCAAAAGACAACTTTCTGGGGAAAAGGAATTTAGGAGACAATAGACAACTTCCTAATGACACATAATGATGTTCTTTTTCCTATCAGTAAGCTAGCTCCAAAATTGTACTGTCTGAGGAGTTATTTCTTTTTCCCCCCCCCCCCCCCCCCCCCCCCGCGGGGCCCCCCCCCCCCCCCGGCGCCCCCCCCCCCGGGCCCCCCCCCCCCCCGGGGGCGGCGCCCGGGGGGGGGGGGGGGGGGCCCCCCCGGGGGCCCCCCCCCCCCCCCCCCCCCCCCGGCCCCCCGGGAAGGAGTGGGGCCCCCCGGCCTTTCAACACTTACTCATTTCTTCACCAAAAAAAAAAAAAAAAAAAAAACTATTCTGCCTACTAGGTACCAGGCACTGTGCCGGGTACATTGGAAATAGCACTTACTAGGGCTCTATTGCAACTCTCAAAATATTTAAAGTCCAATGGAGTCACAAGTGATAAGACAATTCTGATACAAATCAATTGCAATTTTTCTCTCCAAGCTTTATAAAGCATAGCCCATGTCTTAATTCATCTTTGATTTCCACCCGCCACCTTTACCCTACCATAACTTTACCATGGTATTTTTAAGTTCACCAGGCCCCCAGGCTCTCAATAAACAGCTGATATTCTTGCTACTTCTGCAGCTGCAATCCTTCTACTGCTGTTGCTACCTCTACATAACGGCCTTTCCAAAATGGCACAAAATGCATTAAGATGGAAAATCTTCCCAGAACCCCAAGCTCAAATACAGTACCAGTTTCAGCAGGTCCCTACCACTTCCATGCTAAATGGTAGCCTCTGGGTCCAAGCACAAAATAGACATCATAGCACCAGAATATAATAACAAAAACACAAATACACTAACTGCAAAAATGACAGATCTGGCCCAGCAGGCTTCCTTCTATTCCTGGTAAGGTTTAGATAAGAAAGAAGCAAGGAGAAATTATTGAGGCCTCAAGGATATCCTCTACGTTTTGTAAAGTACAAACATGCAACATAATGGAGTCAATAACAGCAGCAGGACACAAAACTTATAAACACAGAGTTCCTAACATTACAGATGCCAATTCTCGCCTTTAGAAGTAGACGATAGACAACAGAAAAACAAACGGGACCTACAGAAATCACCAAAGCTCCACTTCATTCCATCAAAAATAGCAACGGAAAGTATTTCCTTCTTTTCTACTTTCTTACCTAACAGATCCATCTTATTTTCCTCTATGAGGCGATTGATCAGACCATTGGCTCTTTCAATTGTGCAGACTGCAACATCCAAGGAAGAGAAATGCCTTGCTGGAGAGGTGCTGCCCATGTAACGGTCTACTTTTATTCCTACTTCCTGAAACAGACTCTGAATTGAGTAAAAAGAAACAAAACAGGTGAAAAAACTTGAAATTCAAGAGGTATAGACAGGTTCTATCCCAGAACACAGACATAAGTATCTAAAGACATCTACCAGATTACTGTCATCAGTTGTTTCTGGCCAGGACACACTGGTTCTTTTTAGAATCATATGCTAAAAATATAAAGTTTAAAACTGGCAAAACTTAGATTTCTGTTAAGAGTCAAATAAAATTATACTATTTTAATGAAAGCATAAGAATCTAAAAAGTTCTAAGAGCTATTTATAGGAATTAAAATTGGAGAAAAACTACCTTAAGCACTAACATTTTTAATCTAATAAATAGCAAGAAACTAGCTATAACACTTAAAGAAATAAATTTATACCTCATGAGAAAAATAATCTCATTATCCTACTAATGACCAATTTTTAAATGTAATTGGAAGAAAAGTTTTCAAAAGTAAAATTCAGTGGGACTTTTATAATAATTTTCTTTTTTTAGTTTAACTTTTAACTAACATACCTTTCAACAAAAAGGATCCTTTCATCATTTTGTTACTTTGGGTCTAAGTTGAGAGATGTTACCATGTAGGACCTGCTTTGTTGGCTATTTGGCCTCTGAAATAACTGTTGAAAAGATTTATAGAACCACAGAAATTTAGAGTTGTGCATTCAATAAAATTTTCCTGAGTGTTTGCCGAGTTAACTCACAGTGCTAAGGGTTAACATCCTAATTTTACACAGGAAAAAAACCGAGTCCCAGCAGGTTACGTGCCTGGCCTAAAGGCATAGTTAGAGGCAAAACTGGGACTAGAACGCACATTTCTTTAACAATCAGTATACTTATCTTTCCATTCCAAAAGCACCTATTTTTTACTGCAGAAATCACAACAGTAAATTTGTTCCCTTTAATAAAACACTGTAGTTGTGAAAATGCCCTAAAAACTGTGAGCATCACGTTGATGTAAACTATTAGTCATTTTTGCAGAACAGAGGAACAGATCACACACCTGGAGCTTTACATAAGCACCAACGGATCTTGACCTTCATCCCCTAAATATTCCTAAATGGCCCTCAATTAGGACAGAATATGCTTCCTTTTTTTTTTTTTTTTAAATAGAGATGGTGTTTTATCATGTTAGTGTTACTCGGGCTGGTCTCTAACTCCTGACCTCAGGTGATCTGCCCACCACAGCCTCCCAAAGTGCTGGGATTACAGGCGTGAGCCACCGTGCCCGGCCTGCAGTCACCTCTTAAAGCTACATGGGACGCAATAAAGAAACTTCGTTTTCCACTTGCTTTTATAATTCTATTTCAAATGAATGAAGCCAAGGCTGCCAATATTGAGCCTTTCACTATTTCAAACTTAGTAAAAAACATTACCTGGAGATAGTATTTCTTCTCTTTAGCCACAGAAACAAAGGGAAGAATAAACAAAGCTTTCTTCCGCATTTCCAAAACCCGCTTCAAAATAAGTAATTCTGCCACAAGAGTCTTCCCAGCACTTGTAGGAGCTAAAACATGATTATAACACAAGATTATAAGAAAAAAGTAATATTTGGTACACTTCATTAATAAATGTTTTAAGCAATGTGTAGTACTACAGCGCCTGAGGCTGATCTTTCACTAAGGCTGCAATAGCATTTAAAACCTTTATACCCTGAAATGCCCTTTACTTTAAACCAGCTGTCTAAATAGTTTCACTAAAAACAGTGTAAACAAATCTTTATATCAACAATATATGATGAATACTGTTGAGTATCTAGTTGATACCTAAAGATCCTTTCCTTTAACTACCAAATGGTTAAAAGGCCTGCTTCGAGGAAGTAGATGAACAACTTTATCATGATAGGAGCTGTGAACAAAGTTGAGGAAAAGGGCTGGGCACAGTGGCTCATGCCTGTATTTCCAGCACTTTGGGAGGCCGAGGCCAGGGGATCACTTCAGGAGTTTGAGACCATCCTGGACAACATGATAAAACCCCATCTCTATTGCTATAAAAATAAATTTAAAAAAAAAGCCAGGCATGGTGGTGGGAACGTGTAGTCCCAGCTACTCGGGAGGCTGAGGCAGGAGAATTGCTTGAACCCGGGAGGCAAAGGTTGCAGTGAGCTGATATGGTGACACTACACTCCAGCCTGGGTGACAGAGCGAGACTCTGTCTCAAATAAAAAAACAACAAAAGTAAAAAAAAAAAAGTTGAGGAAAAGGAGCTGCAAGGAATCTTATGAAAAGGGAAGAAAGAAAATAAGAGAAGGCTGGGGGCAGTGGCTGATGCCTATAATCCCAGCAATGTGGGAGGCCGAGAAGGATGAGGTGGTATGTGCCTGTAATTCCAGCTACTCGGGAGGCTGAGGCCTGAGACTTACTTGAACCCAGGAAGCGGAGGCTGCAATGAGTTACGATCATGCCACTACACTCCAGCATGGGTGACACAGCAAGACTTCATTTCAAAAAAAAAAAAAAAACCAAAACAAAAGAGGAAAGGAATGCCACGCCTAAGAAACAGCATGTGGTGCAAAGGCCTAGAAGAAAGACTGGCATGTTCAGATGACACAGTAAGTAATTTAGTAAGCGTGGAGTATAAAGGACTCCGGGGTTGTAAAAAGAAGAGATAATGCAAGTGCCACAAGAAGGGTTTACAATCCCACTATTTAAGAAGTTTAAACCTTGTCCTGAAAGCAATGCAGAGACCGATGAGCTTTATGAAAAGGAGTGATAAAATCATATTTGTATTTTATAAAGATCACTTTGGACTTGGCATAGTGAATCACGCCTGTAATCCCAAAATTTTGGGAGGATCACTTGTGCCCAGGAGTTCAAGATCAGCCTGGACAACACAATGACACCCCCATCTCTACAAAAAATTTAAACAAAAATTTTTTTTAAAAAAAGACCACTTTGGGAGAGAGATCTAAGATGGCCGATCAGCAGCAGCTCAGGATTGTAGCTCCCACTAAAAGTGTAGAGAGTGAGTGGACGCCACATTTTTACACGAATTTTTATTGCCCACGGACCAAGAGATCCCTGGCAGAGGAGCCCCACGGGTCACCAGCGCGACGTTTTGGCTGGCGCGGCAGTTCTCATTCCGGAGTATACTGGACTGAGTGCCCTTTTGGTTGGCGTTTGGTGCTCCGGGAAGGCAGAGTCTCCCATTCAGCTGATTGAAAAGTGGACTGAAGTGGGGAACCAGACGGGGAGATCCCCGGGCAGAAAAGCACCACAAAATCTTAACGCCGCTTCGCCGCTGTTTGAGCTGGCGTAGTGGGTCGACGCAGGGGAAGGCTGGTCCCCCCCTACAAAAAAAAAAAACAGCAATTTGAACTGCTGAGGATTGAGAGTTTCACAGCAAGTACAGCTGAACCCAGGAAGGTCCAGCTCTGTGGGGGAGGGGCGTCCGCCGAAGGAAAACTAAGAAACAGAAAAAACTTTACCACCCACAAGCTGGACGTCCACTCAGAGACCTAATCTGAAAGTCAGCAATTACACAGACGACAGGTGGATATATCCACAAAGATGGGAAAGGCTGAAAACACCCGAAATCAGAATGCCTTTCCTCTTACAGAGGATTGCAGTTCCTCATCACCAATTGAACAAGGCCTGATTGAGAATGAATGTGAGGAATCAACAGAATAGGCTTCAGAAGGTGGATAATGAGAAACTTCTGTGAGCTAAAAGAACATGTTCTAGCCCAATGCAAGGAAACTAAGAACCTTGAAAAAAGGTTTGACGAAATGTTAATGAGAATGGACAATTTAAAGAGGAATATAAGTGAATTAATGGAGCTGAAAAACACAATACGAGAACTTCGGGAAGTATGCACAAGTTTTAACGGTCAAATTGATCAAGCAGAAGAAAGGATTTCAGAGGTCGAAGACCAACTTAATGAAATAAAACGAGAAGACAAGATTAGAGAAAAAAGGGTAAAAAGGAATGAACAAAGTCTCCAAGAAATATGGGACTATGTGAAAAGACTTAATCTACGTTTGATAGGTGTACCTGAATGTGAGAAAGAGAATGAATCCAAGCTGGAAAATATTCTTCAGGATATTATCCAGGAAAACTTTCCCAACCTAGCAAGGCAGGACAATACTCAACTCCAGGTAATACAGAGAACACCACAAAGATATTCCTCAAAAAGAGCAACCCCCAAGGCACATAATCATTAGATTCACCAGGGATAAAATGAAGGAGAAAATACTAAGGGCAGCCAGAGAGAAAGGTCAGGTTACCCACAAGAGGAAGCCTATCAGACTCACAGCAGATATCTCAGCAGAAACCCTACAAGCCAGAAGAGAGTGGGGGCCAATATTCAACATCCTTAAAGAAAAGAACTTTCAACCCAGAATTTCATATCCAGCCAAACTAAGTTTCATAAGTGAAGGAAAAATAAAATTTTTTACGAACAAACAAGTACTCAGAGATTTCATTACCACCAGGCCTGCTTTACAAGAAGCTTCTGAAAGAAGCACTATATACAGAAAGGAACAACCAGTATCAGCCATTCCAAAAAACCCATCGGTAAGCTGCATCCAGACCCATCTCACATGCAAAGGATATACAGAGATTCAAAACAAAGGGATGGAGGAAGATTCGCCAACCAAATGGAGAGAAAAAAAAAAAAAGGAGTTGTAATTCTCATTTCTGATAAAATAGACTTTAAAGTAACAGAAACCAAAAGTGACAAGAAGGACATTGCATAATGGTAGAGGGGATCAATGTAACGGGAAGAGCTAATGATCCTAAGTGTATATGCACCCAATACAGGAGCACCCAGATACATAGGGCAAGTTCTTGGTGACTTACAAAGAGACTTGGACTCCCACACAATAATAGTGGGAGACTTTAACACTACATTGTCAATATTGGACAGATCAATGAGACAGAAGGTTAACAAGGATACCCGGGACTTAACTTAGACCTCGAACAAGTAAACTTAATAAACATTTACAGAACTCTCTACTCCAAATCCACAAAACATACATTTTCTTCAGTAACACATCACATCTATTCTAAAAGTGACCACATGGTTGGGAGTAAATCACTCCCCCAGCAATTGCATAGCATTTCATAGGTTTAAATGAAATATTGGTTGGCTGTTTGTTATTTTCCTCCCTTATTCCTTCCTGTTTCTATTGTATAACACAATTATTAGTATAAAAGAGGTTTTCAATACTCATTTTTAGACTGCATTCTAGCCTGGGCAATAGAGCAAGATTCCCGTTCTCTCTCCCTCTTTCTCTTCTTCTTTCCCTTTCTTTTATTCTCTTTTTTTTCCTTTTTCTTTCTTTTTCTTTAAAAAAAAAAAGACCACTTTGGCTGTAGGAGCAGGGCAAGATCAGAGGAAAAGGAAGAACTAGTTTCAAAGCTACTGCATAATCTAGAAGAAAGATGATAATGAGCTGTACCAGGTAATGGACCTAAAAACAGAAAGCAGTCAGAAGTGAGAGATATATGAGGTAACAGACACAGGACTTGGTGATTAATTGTATAAGCTGGTGAACAAAGTTCTGAATGATACCCAAGTTTCAGTTTCGAGCAATTGAAATGGTCAAGCCATTACGCCATTGCCACTAACTATGACTTCTTAGCATTTACGAGTATTTTATATTTTATTTTTTGTAATGTCCTTTCACAATACAAGTACTTTATATGTGCCAAAAAGTTTCTGAGCTCTCATATATGAAATAATGTAATCCTCCCTAAGTACTACCAAGGCACACATACTCACAAACACGTAGACACTCTCTCACTCTTCCTAAGTGATCTATGAGGCTGCATAGCCAGTAGTGATAGTTTTCAAATCCAACCAGTCTAATTCCACTGCCTGAACTTATATCTGCTCATAAGTTAATTCTTTAATTCTTCCTTACAGCCAAAAATCTGTGTGACTCATAAATTTCAGAGAAAACTGACACAAAGGAATTGCATCTTATCAAAAGATTAAAGCAGTATAGTAAGCATGGGTTAAAAATTGTGTATGTCATAGTTGCCCTTGAAAACCCACATAAATTGTTTTAAATAAATTTTATAAAGTATATTACATATTGTTTGTATATACAACCCTGTACAAACAGGTCAATTTATGACTGGGCGTGGTGACTGACACCTATAATCCCAGCACTTTGGGAGGCTGAGGTGGGTGACTCACTTGAGGCCAGGAGTTTGAGACCAGCCTGGCCAACATGGTAAAACCCTGTCTCCACTAAAAATACAAAAGTAGCCGGGCCTGGTGGTCCACGCCTGCAATCCCAGCTACTTGGGAGGCTGAGGCAGGAGAATCACTTGAACCCGGGAGGTAGAAGTTGCAATGAGCCCAGATAGAGCCACTGCACTCCAACCTGGAGCAAGACTCTGTCTCAAAAAAAAAAAAAAAAAAAAAAAAAAAAAGTCAATTAACAAACATACAAGGTATAATGTTCATAGCCTGAAAAGCAACCAGGATCAAATGGGGGGAAGAGCAGATTTATATCTCCCATTGTATACTCACTGGGATATATGTTTGTTGAGCATGATGATGGCAAGTGGAATTGCCCACTCTTTAAACTGTCATTTTTCTTGCTTTTCCCCCCCATAGTCACATAAGAAAACTTTTGTAATTTAAATATAAATAAAACTCCACTTTTCACACACATTTTAAGATTTTCTCTAGTTTTAAAGCACTGCCTCATTCACCTTTTAAAAGAACCATAACTACTTCAATGGATTATTCTTTGCATCATATCTTAAAAATAGTAATTAGTTTACATAAATTTGGATACCTGAATAGACTAAATTCTTTCCTTCCAGGACTTGTCCGAGCAAAAGGCACTCTGCCTGCCATTCAAACATCTTTTTTACACCAAAACTGTGGTATTTTTCCAGAACTGCTTTAGGAAGTCCCCCAATTTGCCAATAGTAGCTTGTCTATTTGGTAGTCGGGAGCTGTAGGCTTGCATTCTCCTTCTGGGAAAAAGTAAAAATTAAAATTTACTTCTAATGTATGGGTTTTACAGTTAGCCCTTCACCGTGTGTTGGAATTCCTATGTGTTGAAACTCAAGCTATTTAAAGCACATCCTGACCTCAAGAATCTTATGAGAAACTGACCATGTATAGAAAAGTAATAAATTGTTATTTACGGCATATAATAAAAACAATTCCTTAAAAGCCTCAAACAAACAAAACAAAAACCCCTGTGCAAGATTCGGGGGGGGGGGGGGGGGGGGGGGGGGGGAGAGGAGGGGGGGGAGGGGCGGGGGGGGGGGGGGGGGGAGGCCCCCGGGGCCCTCTCCCCAAAACTAAAATGGATTAAATAATAAATAAATACCTTAATACACAGTAGATAATGAGTGTTGGAATTACGGGGCGGAGTGCGGGGGAAGAGGACAATATGGAAGCATTACAAAGCTTTAAATTAGGTAAGTTTCTATTTATAAGTTTTAGTTCCATGACGACTGCACAACTAACGATTTTTTTTTAATTGGGTAGACATCAACCAGACACCCAACCAATCTCATTACGAATCCCTGGGACGCCAAACAGCCTGTGCGATATATCCTCCAAGCCCAACAATCCGGTCTTAAGGATCTGTAATGAGCACTGGATACTATGAGGAGCGAGCCCTCCAACAGGTGATGGTAGTTGGCTAACTAGGAAGTTGTTTCTGTAAAGGTCAAAAGACCCAGAAGCCACGTGAACATTAATACCAGGCGACCACTGAAAACACGCGTATGTCTGAACAGAAAGTGACCTGCCTCACCAGGCCCGAGTCACAGAGAAGGGGAATAGAAGCCCAATGGAGTTTGCAATCAAGCAAGCCCCGTGGGGGGGAGGGACACCTCCCGACCCATGGCCCGGCGGAGCTGCCCCCGTCGCCCGCGGCCTCCCGGGTTCCCGGAGCACCTGCAGTTGCGGCTGACTGACGGCCGCGGTCCTTCAGGCAGCGACCCAGGCCCGGCGGCGGGCTCAGCACGGTCCGGGAGAGGAGCTGGGGGCTGGCACTGCTGTCACCGTCGCTTCCCGACAACGAGTCTGAGCCTGACTCTGAACGCCGCCGTTTCCCACTCCGACGCAGAAGATTCATGGCAAACCCTTCTCGGACGATCAGGGCAAGCCACAGTCCCAGCGTCCTCCCACTCGGGAGAACCCTGGCCTGCTGACAGGTGCTGTCATCATCTTCCCCGCCTGTCTTCAAACTCAAACCTCCGGGCCCGCCCCGGAACCATAGAGTTCTCCGTGGCTTAAGTAACCCGAAAGCCATAGAGTCGTGGGGGAAGAAGCCGCTCTCGCTGGTGTCTAAGACTTCCGGCCTCCAGCCTCCGTTGTTAGTTGATATGAGACGTAAAGAGGAAGAATACAGAATCTACAGTTATAACCATACTTACCCTTCTCTTTTTATCCATTTCTGGAGTGAATAGGAAGGTCATGCTAACTTCATAAAGTGGGCTGCCCATAGTAGGTAGATCAGGGAAGTAGCTCTTCTTAACGTACTGGCATTTTGTAAAAAATGATTTCACATTGCGAAGCATTATGTAAGAGAGCCTAGGGTTTCTAATGGAGCATAATTTTCCCCCTTTCTCCTAGTGTATGATGGCAGAGCAGGGCTATTTCTGAACGCAATTTCCATTTTAGCCAGCATGCATTGTGAGGAATATGTGATGAGGAATTGGGGATTGCTGGCCGACAGACCCCTGAGACAGCTGTATGAACGTCGCGAGACAGGGGCTCTGAAGGTACCTCAGGGATCGTTATGAGCCAAGAGCTTAGTAAGGGATCTGTGTACTCTTTATTAAAAGCAGAAGCGAACGAGTTCTGAATGTAAAGCAGTGACCATGCATGACCTAGTTGCACAATTCATTTCACCAAGCAAACCTAGTAGGCCCCAAACCTGACCTGGAGAGGCTGTGCAATTCTAGAGCACTAAAAATCTCAAAAGGTCCAGTTCAATTAAAAAAAAAAAAAAGAAACTAGAACACAATCTGAAAAATAGCCTCCAACCACCAATTCTTTCCGTGAAAACTTGATTTTTTAAAGGGATTTAAATGACAATATTTTAAATTTCCACGAGATGGCGACATTACTCCATGAATGAAACATTTTTTCTTTGCCTTTTATGCAATCAACAACTATTTATTGAGCATCTACTGTAAGCTGGCTACTGGGTATGGCAGTGAAATGGCATAAAATGGTTCCTGCTCTCTTCGGCCGGGTGCGATAGCTCACGCCTGTAATCCCAGCACTTTGGGAGACTGAGGCAGGCGGATCATGAGGTCAGGAGTTCGAGACCAGCCTGATCAATATGGTGAAAACCCATCTCTACTAAAAATACAAAAATTAGCCAGGTCTGGTGGAGCGAGCCTGTTAATCGGAGCTACTCGGGAGGCTGAGGCAGGAGAATTGCTTGAACCCAGGAGGCAGAGGTTGCAATAAGCCGAGATCCTGCCATTGCACTTCAGCCTGGGCGACAGAGCGAGATTTTGTCCCCACCCACCCCAAAAAAAAGCTTCCTATTCTCAAAGAAAGAGTCTAGAGAATGAGATAGACATTAAACAAATCAGTTAATAATTAAGTGTGCCATATGCTGAGGCAGAAATGAATTGAGTACTTGTTTGCTAATAATAATCACCTATTTAAGAGAAGAAAAAAGAATAAGAAATGAATAGAGTACTATCAAAGAAATAAGAGAGATCTGGCTGGGCCTGGTGGCTCACACCTGTAATCCTAGCACTTTGGGAGGTGGAGGCGGGCGGATCACCTGAGGTCGGGAGTTAAGACCAGCCTGGCCAACATGGTGAAATCCTGTCTCTACAAAAAATACAAAAATTAGCCGGGTATGATGGTGGGTGCCTGTAATGCCAGCTACTTGGGAGGCTGAGGCGGGAGAATCCCTTGAACCGGAAGGTGGAGGTTGTAATGAGCTGAGATGATCCCACAGCACTCCAGCCTGAGCAACAGAGCAAGACTCCGTCTCAAAACGGAAAAAAAAAAAAAAAAAAAAAGAAAAGAAAAAGGAGGGCCAGGCATGGGGGCTCACGCCTGTAATCCCAGCACTTTGGGAGGCTGAGGTGGGTGGATCACAAGGTCAGGAGTTCAAGACCAGCCTGGCCAAGATGGTGAAACCGCAACTCTACTAAAAACACAAAAATTAGCCAGGCATGGTGGCAGGCACCAGTAATCCCAGTTACTCGGGAGGCTGAGGCAGAGAATTGCTTGAACCCGGGAGGCGGAGGATGCAGTGAGCCAAGATAATAGGCCACTGTACTCCATACTGGGCGACAGAGCGAGATTATGTCTCTCTCCTCTCTCTCTCCCCACACACACACACACACACACACACGAGATACTTAGATTGTAATCATGAAAGAACTTTCTCAGATGCTGTGTTACTTAAGAGTTAACAGTGCTACTCTGGAGGCAGCCAGTCTAGGTTTGAAGATTTAGTAGCTGTAAGATCTTGTGCAACTTACTTAACCTTTTCTTTTTTCTTTCTTTTTTTTTTTTGAGATGGAGTCTTGCTCTGTCACCCAGGCTGGAGTGCAGTGGCTTGATCTCCACTTACTGCAACCTCTGCCTCCCAGGTTTAAGCAATTCTCCTTCCTCAGCCTCCCAGGTAGCTGGGATTACAGGCACCTGCCACCACGCCTGGCTAATTTTTGTAGTTTTAGTAGAGACGGAGTTTCCCCATGTTGGTCAGGCTGGTCTCGAACTCTTGACCTCAAATGATCTGTCTGCCTCCGCCTCCCAAAGTGCTGGGATTACAGCCGTGAGCCACTGTGCCTGGCCTTGAGTTTTTTTTTTGTTTTTTGTTTTTTTTTTTTGAGACAGGGTTTTACTCTGTTGCTCAGGCTGGAGTGCAGTGGTACAGTCTGAGCCCACTGCAACCTCCACCTCTCAGGTTCAAGCAATTCTCCTGCCTCAGCCTCCCGAGTAGCTAGGACCACAGGTGTGTGCCACCACGCCCAGCTCATTTTTGTATTTTTTGGTGGAGACGGGGATTTCACCATGTTGGCCAGGCTGGTCTAGAACTCCTGACCTCATGTGACCCACCCGTCTCAGCCTCTCAAAGTGCTGGGATTACAGGTGTGAACCACCATGCCCAGCCTATGCAGAGAATTTTAGATCTTACCTCTCACCCTGCTAGGAACTCCAGATTCCTACACCCCAGATCTCATAATCCATGCTCTAGACCCCAGGGGTATCAGCAGGCATCAGTATGGAAAACTTTGGGTCAAGAGCTTGTCTTAATCCTCTAAAATATGTTTGACATTTCTGTCCTACAAAGGATTCCCTGGTTTTAATAAGCTTAGTTAGAATGTTAAGGAAGGTGTGCTCATACTCAAAGTGGTTTCTTTTTCAGTTTAATATTGCTAAAAAACAGAAGAAAAGGCTGGGTGAGGTGGTTCACACCTGTAATCCAAACACTTTGGGAGGCCGAGGTGGGCGGATCACGAGGTCATGAGTTTGAGTCCCACCTGGCCAACATAATGAAACCTCATCTCTACTAAAAATATAAAGCCTCAGCCGGGTGTGGTGGTAGGAGGCTGGGGCAGGAGAATTGCTTGAACCCAGGAGGTGGGGGTTGCAGTGAGCAGAGATCACACCATTGCACTCCAGCCTGGGGGACAGTGCAAAACTTCATCTAAAAAAACAAAAACAAAAAAAAACAGAAAAAAAAACCCTCAAATAACAATAATTGATGTACATTCAAAAACATCATCTGATTTTCTTATAAGTTATCAAGAGTGATTTGCCATGGAAATTTCAGAAGTTATATGGAAAAATTAAAATTTACCCAAACTAGACCAGGCACAGTGGCTAACACCTATAATCCTAACACTTTGGGAGGCCAAGGCGGGAGGATCACTTGAGCCCAGGAGTTTGAGCCCAGCCTGCACAACATAGTGAAACCTTATCTCTACAAAAAATTTAAAAATTAGCCAGGAGTGGTGGCACATGCCTGTAACCCCAGTCACTAGGGAGGTTGAGGCGAGAGGATCTCTTGAGCCCAGGAGATTGAGGCTGCAGTGAGTTGTGATGGCACCACTGCAATCCCCCCCAAGTGATTTATTATTGTTTCAAAAATAAAAATAAAAACAAACAAAATTACTCAAACTACATTTGTGAATTGACTAAAACAGAATTATCCACCCAGACTGACAGCTTTGTTTCTCATGTGTGTGGGAGTGATTTGCAAAAGGGCAAAAAAGACAGAGCTGGAAAATAAACAACAAATGTGGATATATAATAGTGGTACTGATTAGGAGGCCTCCTTCAAGGGTGCAGTGGCTCACGCCTGTAATCCCAGTACTTTGGGAGGCCAAGGTGGGTGGGTCACCGAAGGTCTCACTATGTTGTCCAGGTTGGACTGCAGTGGCTTTTCATAGGTACAGTCAGCATACTATAGCCTATAATGCCCAGACTCCAGCAATCTTCCTGCCTCATCCTCCCAAGTACCTGAACTACAGGCGTACACCACCACACCCTTGAAGGAGGCTTTTACCAATGAACGGACAATGAGGCAAGGGTCAATAATTATATTTCCTCCAACCAGTGGCTCACACCTATAAGCCTAGCACTTTGGGAGGCTGAGGCGGGTAGATTGCTTGAGCCCAGGAATTTGAGATCAGCATGGGTAACATGGCAAAAATCCATCTCTACTAAAAATACAAAAATTAGCCAGGCATGGTGACCTGTGCCTGTGATCCCAGCTACTTGGGTGGCTGAGGTAGGACTATGGCTTGAGCCCAGGAGGTAGAGTTTGCAGTGAGCTGAGATCCCACCACTGCACTCCACTCTAGCCTGGGTGACAGCCTGTTTCAAAAAAGAAAAAAGAAGGAAGTGTATTCCTAACAGAAGACATAGTGAGAAAAAAAAAGCCTGAGACATGACTTTTGAATTTAGAGATTCAGAAAGTTGCAAGGAGGGCATTCTGGGCAAAAGCAGAGGTGGAAGTAAATGCAGGAAATGAAACTGGACATTGATTCACAGGGTTCCTTTGCACAGTATTCCAGCAATGTCTTTTGAAGATTGAGGGACTCCACAGCTATCCAAGGTCATCCTCTGACACTCAGGACTCTGTCACGGAGTTTCACTCTTGTCACCCAGGTTGGAGTGAAGTGGCACAATCTCTGTTCACTGCAACCTCCGCCTCCTGGGTTCAAGTGATTCTCCTGCCTCAGCCTCCTGAGTAGCTGGCATTATAGGCACCTGCCACCAAGCCTGGCTAATTTTTTTTTTTTTTTTCTGACACAGAGTCTTGCTTTGTCTTTTTTTTTTTTTTTTTAAGACGGGGTTTCACCATGTAGGTCAGGCTGATCTTGAACTCCCGACCTCAGGTGATCTGCCCACCTTGGCCTCCAAAGTGCTTGGATTAAGGCATGAGCCACCACGCCTGGCCGAGTCTTGCTTTGTCACCCAGGCTGAAGCACAGTGGTGCAATCTTGGCTCACTGCAACCTCTGCCTCCTGGGTTCAAGCGATTCTCCTGCCTCAGCCTCCTGAGTAGCTGAGGCTGAGAATTACAAGCACCTGCCACCATGCCCAGCTAATTTTTGTATTTTTAGAAGAGATAGGGTTTTACCACATTGGGCAGGCTGGTCTGGAACTCCTGACCTTGTGATCCACCCGCCTCGGCCTCCCAAAGGAGGTGTGAGCCACTTCGCCCAGCCCTGACTCTGTCACTTTTTAAGTCTGGATGATTAGGCAATTGGCTGGACATGTGTAGGGAAAATGTGAACCCTTCAGGAGTCACTAACTTACACTTGTTCTGTCCATGTGCACAGAACCCATCCCCACCCTAGACACTTGATGGACACCCAGAATTCCCTGTCCTTACTCAGCACGTAAGCATTAGAATATTATCAGGGCTGAGTGTGTGGTGGCTCATGCCTGTAACCCAAGCAAATCTGAAGGTGAGAGGACTGCTTGAGCCCAGGAGTTTGTGACCAGCCTGGGCAATATAGTGAGACCACTTCCCTACAAAACTTTTAAAAAGTAGCCGGGCATGTTGGTGCACACTCATACTCCCAGCTACTCGGGAGGCTGAGGCAGGAGAATTGCTTGAACCCAGGAAGCATAAGTTTCCGTGAGCCGAGATCGTGCCACTGCACTCCAGCCTGGGCGACAGAGTGAGACCTTGTCTTGGAAAAAGGAAAAAAGCTCTTTCTCTGTCTGCCTCTGTCTTCAAGGGTTTCAGTTTCTTTCTTTCCCTGAGTCACTGCTCTGGCTGTTTTGCTGTCTCCTCCTCCAAGAGCTGTTGTTAATTATTTTACGTCTCCCTCCCCTCCAGACTTGTCTTCCTGGGGAACAGAGTGTTTACTATTAGGGAGATTAAAAGTATAAGAAAAAACCCACTTTGGTCTTTTCACACCCTAACTCTCAATACAAGACCACCTCACCTGGGGTCACCAAAATATATGTGAGGATTTCTCCCCAGCAGCAATCGATTCTGCAGCAGATTCTCCAGTGGGCCTCAGCTGAGTGTCCTCTAATTGAGTTCAATTCTGACACTACCTACCTGGAAATAGCATCTGATCCAGCAGGTCGAGAGCTCAATCCCACAAGGCTGTCCCCACTTCTGATGCCTGTTGCAAGCACAGGTTATCGTCTATGCTCTGACCAACTGGCTATAAATCTGGGTTCCCACAACCCCGTCTTTGGGTATAATTAATTTGCTTGAGTGTCTTCACAGAACTCAGAAACATGTTTTTGTTTTCTGTTTCGAGACGGTGTCTCATTCTGTTGCTAGTCTGGAGTGCAGTCCTAGCTCACTGCAGCCTCGACCTCCTGGGCTCAAGGGATCCTCTCACCTCAGCTCCTGAGTAGTCGGGACTGCAGGCATGTGCCACCTTGCCCAGATAATTTTTTTGAAAAATTTTTGTAGAGAAGGAGTCTCACTATGTTAGCCCAGACCGGGCTCAAACTCCTGGCCTCAAGTGATCCTCCCACCTCAGCCTCTCAAAATGTTGGGATTACAGGCATGCACCACTGCACCTGGTCAACACTTTACTTATGTTTACTGGTTTATTAATACATGATATAATAAAAGATACGAATGAACAGCCAGCTGAAGGCATACCTACGGCAAGGTTTGTGGGAGGGGGTGCAGAGCTTCTACGCCTGCTCTGGGCTCACTACCCTTCAGGGACTTCATCATGTTCAGCTATCCAGACGCTCTTCTAAACCCTGTCCTCTTGGGTTTTATGAAGGCTTTATTGTGTAGGCGTGATTGACTAAATTATTGGCCATTAGTGACCATCTTAACCTTTGGCCTCTCTCCTCTCCTTGAAGATTCGAGGAGTGAGCTGAAAGCCCCAATCCTCTAATCATGCCATGGTCTTTCTGGTGACCAGCCCCACACTGAAGCTACCTAGGGGCTGCTAGCTACTAGTCATTGTGTTGACATACAAAACACACCCGGGGCCCCGGGGGGGGCCCCCCGGGGGGGGGGCGGGGCGCCCCGCGTGAAGTCCCCTTAAACAAAACAAAAAAAAAAAAAACCGCTTATCACTCCAGAGTTTCTGACTCTGGAGATTCAGGAGTTCTGTGCCAGGAAACGTGCATGTGCATATATATCTTACTGTAAATCACAATATCACAGATGATTTAATGTTCTGATTCCTTCAGGGATATTAATGGCTTTATCCTTGTAAAAGTAATCGGAACCAAAATGGTGTCATTAATGTTAAAAGCAAAAACAAAATCCTGACAAAAAGAGCTGGGGGAAGGCCGCGAATAGAAGGTTCTCATGCTCATATACCTGATAACAAAAACTGTCACCAAAGACTCTGCAAAAATTACAACCTTGCACAGAGGCCATTGCAATCTGACACAAAACATACTTCTGCAAGGACATCTGCCTAGCAGTTGCCGGTGCAACCTCGGGCTGGCATCAGCCTTATTACTGGTTTTTGTAGCCAGGGATAATTGTTTCAAAATAATTATGTAATTCTCTTTATTTTTTCCTTTAAACAACTTTGTCTTCCTCCCTGAATATGCCCATAATTTATTATGGCATGCATATTCCCTTTGCAATGCTCTATTCCCAGATTTATGTCCTTCTTTTTTATTTATTTTATTTTATTTTTGAGACGGAGTTTTGCTCTTGTTGCCCAGGCTGGAGTGCAATGGTGCAATCTCGAGCTCACCGTAACCTCCACCTCCTGGGTTCAAGAGATTCTCCTGCCTCAGCCCCCTAAGTAGCTGGGATTACAGGCATGTGCCACCACGCTCGGCTAATTTTATATTTTTAGTAGAGACGGGGTTTCCCCATGTTGGTCAGGCTGGTTTCAAACTCTGGACCTCAGTTGATCCACCCACCTGGACCTCCCAAAGTGCCGGGATTAGAGGTGTGAACCACCGCTCCCGGCCATCTTTTCCTTTTAGAGAGTCTCTTTCTATTTGTTACTTAGGTTGATCACCTCAGAACAACCCCTAGAGGTGTGGTACCCCAAGGCCACACATCTAGTAAACAGTAGAGCCTAGATGCCTACATTCTGGCTCCAGGGTCCGTTCTCACTGTTATTTACATTTTCTCACTTTCCTTTTCCTTCCTTTTCTGTCCTCCTCCTCACCTTGCAGACACTTTTGATTTCTGGGGAAACTGCCAAAGTTTTCCTTACATCTTTGCCTTCTTTAGCTCTTCATGTTTGAACAAGGGCCCTGGCAGGCAGGAGTAAGGAGAAGTCTTAAGCCGTGCCAAGCTCAGAGGAGGGCAAGCTGGAGGAGAGGTGGGGGTGGTGGTGGGGGGACGGTAAGAAGAATGAGAGAATGAGCCAATCAGACTTTCAAAAATAGGACCAGCTCTTGGAATAAGGGTCTTGTCCCAGGGGGCATCATTCTTTTAGGATGAATAAATGGATTTACTGGAATGAAGGCACAATATCCCCAACAACCATCATCTATGCCACATAGCTCACACAGGATCTTCCCTCAGGGTGCAAGCAGAGATCAAGAGCAGGCCCCTAAGGCTCCTTCCAGACAGTTTCCCTCCCCTCTCAACACAAGCCATGTGCTTCTACTTCTGCTGACAGTCCTCTCCTGGCTCATTTCTGAAGCTGGGAATCTTTGCTGTCATCTGGGGTGCTCTCACCTAGGACATTCTCTCCCCTTCATGCCACAGGGCACTCCTACAGTTCTGCCTCTGCACAGACAGGCTTCCTTTTGTTTGTTTAGTTTTTTTTGTTGTTTATTTATTAATTATACTTTAAGTTCTAGGGTACGTGTGCAGATCATGCAGGTTTGTTAAATAGGTTTACATGTGCCACCTATTTATGGTGGTGGTTTGTTGCATCCATCGCCCCGTCATCTAAATTAGGTATTTCTCCTAATGCTATCCCTAAAATGTGGCCCATGTACACCATGGAATACTATGCAGCCATAAAAAAGGATGAGTTCGTGTCCTTTGCAGGGACAGGAATGGAACTGGAAACCATCATTCTCAGCAAACTGACACAAGAACAGAAAACCAAACACGAATGTTCTCACTCATAAGTGGGTGTTGAACAATGAGAACACAGGGACACAGGGGAGGGGAACATCACACACTAGGGCCTTGGGGGTGGGGAGCTAGGGCAGACTGGCTCCTATCTGCAAGAAAGGAATCTGCATTTCCCGCCCAGTTAGGAAAACAGAAGGGCAGAGAAAAGGAAGGAGGAGCTGCCTGAGGGCAAAGCTGGGCTGGTCTCTACCCTGGGTCCACTCAAGGTAAAGCTCAGCACATAACCAGGCCAACTGAAAACGGGGAAGAGATGGAGAAAGAGTTCAGCAAATCTGATTTCTCTTTAAATTTTTATTTTTTCCTCATTAAAATAATTAAATAGAGACAGGGTCTGGCTATGTTGCACAGGCCAGTCTCAAACTCCTGGGTTCAAGTGGTCCTCCTGCCTTGGACTCCCAGAGTGTTGAGATTATAGTCAGGAGCCACTGTTCCCAGCCTTTT
>JAZHEH010001397.1:0-17037 GCA_036589455.1 Ateles fusciceps | reverse complement strand
ATATGAAAAAATGCTCATCATCACTGGTCATTAGAGAAATGCAAATAAAAACCACATTGAGATACCATCTCACGCCAATTAGAATGGCGATCATTAAAAAATCTGGAGACAACAGATGCTGGAGAGGATGTGGAGAAAAAGGGACCCTTTTACACTGTTGGTGGGAGTGTAAATTAGTTCAGCCATTATGGAAGACAGTGTGGTGATTTCTCAAGGACCTAGAAATAGAAATACCATTTGACCCAGCAATCTCATTACTGGTTATATACCCAAATGATTATAAATCGTTCTATTATAAAGACACATTCACACGTATGTTCATTTCAGCACTGTTTATGATAGCAAAGACCTGGAACCAACCCAAAGGCCCATCAGTGATAGACTACAAAGAAAATGTGGCACATATACACCATGGAATACTATGCAGCCATAAAAAACAATGAGTTTGTGTCCTTTGTAGGGACATGGATGAATCTAGAGACCATCATTCTTAGCAAACTGACACAAAAAAAAAATTCACTCATAGGTGGGTGATGAACAATGAGAACACAGGTACGGGGAAGAGAAGAACATTGACTGGGCTAGGTGGGGGTGTGAAGCGAAGGGGAGAAGAGGGACAGTGGGGGATGGGGTGGATGGGGAGGGATAACACCGGGAGAAATGCCTGAGGTAGGCGGCAGGTGGGGGGTATGGAGACAGCAAACCACCACGGCATGTATGTACCTATGAAACAATCCTGCAAGATGCTGGGTGTACACATGTACCCCAGAGCCTGAAGTACAATAAAAAAACAAAAATCCAAAAACAGTGTGTTGACCCTGAGAATACATCCCACTCCCTTCTCCTACAGGCAGCGAAATGCTCATGGATCAGGTTCCTAGCAGCTGCTTTCTGACCTCTGTGGCATGGCTTGTGCTGAAGCCCATGTCCTGTGGTCTACTCTAATGAAAGGACTGACTCTGTAGTGACTAGTAAGCAGAGACATTTCTGGGACGCCCTCTCATGGGCATCCACTGAGAGGTAGCACTGACTTGCACAAGACTCAATTATATTTTGCACCTTCCTTACACAGAAATATGGGAACCTTCCACCCAATTCTCCCTCCCTCTCTCCTTCACTCAGGGACAGGCTTCCCTCATATGCCATAAGCTTCCCAGCCTCATTCCACCCCCTGTGTATTTTCTCTTAAAGGGGTGAATGTACTTCTTACAAAAATTCAGGGAAACTTCATCGTGTCTTGAAGTGTTATAGAAAACCAATAAATAACACAAATGTTGCCAGAAAGGGGTCCCATTTTGGGACAAATCCACAGAGAAAAATGAAAGCAAGTTTATTAAAAAAGTTAAAGTATAAAAAATGGCTACTCCATAGGCAGAGCAGTGGTGTGATCTGTCGTTTGTCCATTTTTACGGTGATTGCTTGATTACATGTTAAACAAGGGATGGATTATTCATGATTCCCCCAGGAAACACCCAAAGCTGAGGGTTCCTCCACTCCTTTTTAGACCATATAGGGAAACTTCCTGATGTTATCATGGCCTTTGCCAACTGTCATGGTGCTATGGTGGGGGATATTGTTCAGCATGCTAATGCATTATAATGAGTGTATAATGAGCATGAGGACGAACAGTGGCCACTTTGGTGGCCATCCTGGTTTTGGTGGGATTTGGCCAGCTTCTTTCCTGTAACTTTTATCAGTAAGTTCTTTATCACCTGTGTCTTGTGCAGACCTCCTGTCTCATCTTGTGACTAAGAACGCCTTAACCTATTGGGAATGTAGCCCAGCAGGTCTCAGTCTTATTTTTCCTAGCCCCTATTCAAGATGGAGTTGTTCTGGTTCCAAAGTCTCTGACACAAATAATGTAGTAAAAATATTTATAACATGAGCATGATTATATTGCCAAATACAAAATAAAATGTTATAATGGAAACAAATACTTTTATGTGTAACCTTGACTTGACTACAGTCTCATCTACTCAATCACACACTAACCAAGGTGTTGCTCTCATGGCATCATACAGGTGTTAGGAGAGCCTGCCATTAGTTTTTCCTAAGTCACAAAGAATGTTCTAGATCATCTAGGTAGGGCTGATTCAATCACAGCATAACAGAAGACAATGGGGCTCCATGGTGGGTGGCAGATGAAGGTCTTCCCAGGAATTCCAGCCTGTCTTTCCCAATGGCCAACAGTATTGACTGTATTAGGCATTCCTAGCCAGACCCTACAATTACTGTTACCCAGAGCTCACAGCACAATGGAGTGTCCACCCTCAGCTCTTCTCAACATCAGAGGTGAGAGTCCAAACTCTGTGACAGTGTGAGAAGCACAAGATCAGCTCTACATCAACATCCCACTGGAGAAAACTAGTATTATTCCCTTCATGGCTAATGCCCACTTCATTTTCCAAACACCTCCATGCACAGAAGACAGCAGGAGAGTCCAGGCAATGAGGAGTGAGAAAGCCCCTCAGCCTACCCAGGTCCTGCAGATCTGAGCCCTGGGATTTTGACTACAGAAAACATAACCTCAGTTTTCAGGAAAGAGAAGGAGAAAGGGAAATGTGAGAATCAAGTCTACAAAGAAGGAAATTGGATTAGCAGAAAGAGGGTCAACTGATTCAGTCTGAGTCAGCTGTGCACACTTTTACAAGATGAGGGGGGATAGCTGTGAAAACCATCAGATTTTAAGGACCCTGACCCTGTGTGAGCCTGTCTCTTGGCTCCTATCAGAACTCAAAGCCTGTCCTAATTAGAAATTCCCATGGAGGTTTCTCTCCTAAGTGTAATTGGAAAAGACTCTCCATGTTCCCCTGAGATTCTTTGGGACTTTCATCCTACTGACCACAGAAGTATTATCTGCCCCTAAAGTGACACTGTGGCTTCTGTGAAAGTCAGGATGTGTCCTCCTGTTACAAAAACAAAGAAACAAAAAAGGATTTAAAAAGCTTTGGATTTAGAGACATCAAATGTTAGTACAGAATTGTAAATCTGGGAAGTTCCCTGGGGAAATTAGACAATGAGGCAGCCCCAGACAGTGACAGAAAGCCAGCCCTTAGCAGCACCTGCCGGCCCTGGAGACAGCCCCGTGCACAGTGTCCGGGTGCCCCCCTGTTGGTCTCTGGGACCCCTGCAGGGAAGTTTGTGTCTGGGATCACACTGACTTCCCATCACTGTGTCTCATGCACAGTAATACACAGCCGTGTCCTCAGCTCTCAGGCTGTTCATTTGCAGATACAGCGAGTTCTTGGCGTTGTCTCTGGAGATGGTGAATCGGCCCTTCACAGAGTCTGAGTAGTATGTGGTAATACTGTCACCAGTAATAAGTGAGACCCATTCCAGTCCCTTCCCTGGAACTTGGTGGACCCAATGCATGCTATAGCTACTGAAGGTGAATCCAGAAACTGCACAGGAGAGTCTCAGGGAACCCACGGGCTGTACCAAGCCTCCCCAAAGCTCCACCAGCTGCACCTCACACTGGACATCTGCAAACAAAGAGACATCCTGGTCAGAAACTGCCAAACATATCCACTGTTTCTTTCACTCATATCCACACACACTCAATCTCTCTAGTTTTCCATGAATCACCTTCTAAAATAGCAACAAGCAAAATCCAACTCAGCCCCAACTCCACGGGGGAGTCCTCTGTATTCAGTGCTGATCACCAAGTGGAAATGCCTTGGAATCCCAGGGCTAAGGCTCCTCTCTCAGAGCTGCAGGGTCAGGGTTGGGTTGGTTTTCATCAGTACAGGGAGGGCCCTATTTGCATGCCCCCTACTATATAGCAAGCTCTATGATGGGACACTTGAGGAGTGAGTTGTACCGAGATAAGAAGATGGTGCCCTGCAGAAGTTTACTGACAATGATGTTATTTGGAAAATATGCTGTCTCATTATGAAATTGTGCTGTGATAATCACTTTGTCCTGATCACCCTATTTTCATGTTTAAATATTTGTATAAATTATATTTGGTAGGAGTCAATATATTCTTCACTTCCAGATGTGGAAGTTAACCTACACATGGAGGGGGCTCTGTGTGCATCTAGGAGCTCATGTCTGGGATGAGTGAACTCCGGTATCTGGCCCTGTGCTCCTCACCACTGGCTGTGACTGCAGCATAAGCCAACTCCAGGACAAAGCTGGACCTGTCTGGTGTGGTTTTCAGAACCCACTTTCTGTAATAAGAGCATGTGTGATGTTGCCACACTCTAGAACTCACTTGAAAATATAGAGAGAACTAGGGTTCAGCACATTAATTTTCACGTAGTTCTGACATTTAACATATTTTTCTATCTTTCTATTACTCCTTCCTTGTCTAAGTTTCCATTTGTTTGCTTGTAATACATTTTATGAGATTGTAATTGAAAGATAAAAACTTCAAATATTTAAATTGTACAATCAATAAACATGATGAAACTGTCATCATTATTAAGAAACTGGACAAGTGAATTCTTCTCAACATTTCCTCTTGTTCTGCTATGTTCCTCCTCCTCTCCCCTCCTCTTCTTCTACCATTTCCCCAGGCAAGTACTGATCTTCATTATATTACTTTAGATGCATTTTTATTTATCAGAATTTTAAAAATGAACTAACATAGTATATATTCTTATTTGTTTCACTTATTTTACTCAACATAAATACTTAGGTATTTTACTTTGTTGTTCTGTATATCAGGCATTTATTTATTATAAATGATGAGTAGTATTCCAGTGAACACATTTACCATAATTTTTTTTTTATTAAGCAGCTTAACAATATTTGCATTCTTTTATTACTCTGGGTCTTACCAAAAAGTCTGCATGTCAGCTTCAAAATGTACATAGATGAGGAATATATTTTCCTTATTTTTACAACAACAATATCAACAATAACAGATAAACAGAGTAGATAGGATTTTGTCAATTTTTAAAGCACTTTAAATACTTGAAGTTTTAGGATAAACATCAAATCTGAAATTTAGGGACAGGCAATTTCTTGTAGACAGTAACAAGGCCACGGTATGAGCTGAACTGAGACAGAGTCTGGCATATGAAATGTAGGCTATTACAAGAGAAAAACACACATATATATTGGATTGCTTGAAGTCGAGTGTGGTAAATGTGTTGTGGTGTGAATTTCTCAGGAACCACATACTGAAGAGCTTTCCTATCCTCTAGAATCCCTTTTCCAAACATGGGGACAGTCACAAAAATCTTTCTGTCCCAATGTGTCCACCTGAGAGAGAAAAAGAGCCCACACTCTGAAATGCATTCAGACCCACCTCCTTTATCTCCCTTGCAGAACTAAGAAATTAGTCTGCAGGGGAAAGCCACCAAAACCAGTATCTTAGGGGCATTGGGGAAATCCTTTAGCAACTAAGATGGGAAAAGGGGACTTCACCTAAGTTCCATTGAGAAGTATCTCCCCTCTCTTTCTTATTTAATCAGAGACTTAATCTGCAGGTCAGGTCAGCAAATCTAGAAGGTGATAACACCAAAAGAGAATATTGGAGCTGTGGGAGGGGAACAACTGGGGGAAAACAAGAGGACTCCACCCCAGGGAAAAGGGCAAGAACACACAGACCAACATCCCAGCTGGAGGAAGTTCAGAAACACTCAAAGGTCACACCCAGAATCAGGGTCACAATATGGACCCATGAAAGATCAGAAAATCTCCCTCTATTCTATTCCCTTCAACCAACTTCACAAGGGTCAGTTGAATATAACATTTTAACCCACCTGAAGTAACTGAAAGAGATTCTCTGGAGAAGGGAACAAGGTGAAGAGACAAAGCCATGCAGGAAAGATAAACAAGGTATCACTGGAGGATCTGAAGTCTCTGGTGGACACAGAAGAACAGACTTCAACTCTGATGTGCACGGCAAAAATAAATGTCAAATGTAGCTCTGAGAGGATTCACAGACACTTCCACAATAAATTCCTGGCAAAGATAAAGTGTGGTCCAATTCAGCCAGAAAATGCATAAAATGGAATAATAAGCCAATTATCAACTGTCCAGCATGTGTGGCTATCAACAATTATTACATACATTAATGAGAAATACCAAAGTTGTAAGAAACAAGTGATCAGCATGAGATTTGTAAATTATGCAGATATTAGAACTATCTAATTAAATGAGATATATAAAGTAACTAATTCATAGGTAAAATCTCTTACAGAAACTGTGGACATAATGCAGGACTAGATAGGGAACTGAAAAATGAACATTCTAAGAAGAGATCAAATGGAAATGTGGAAGAAATCAAATAGAAATGCAGAAGAAATCAAATGGAAATCTATAAGAAATAAAGCAAATGCAGTATAAACATGAGCAAGCTTTGGGCATGTCCCTCAGTAGAGCTGGCTCAGTTTTTAAGTGAAACCATGCACTAAATATGTCACTAGAAATTTCACAAAGTAAATTGCAAAGGAAAAGAGAGTGAAAGAAAGTAAACATTAATATAAAAAGTATACTACATGTATATTTTAAATCTGAAAAGGGGAAATTATAAAGTATTTGAAAAAAAAAAGGCTAAGAATGTTCACCAATTTTGTGAAAGATACTGAACTACAGATCCTAGAATCACAGAGAACCCCAAGGAGAGTAAACACAAACAGAGACAGACACACACACACCACACATCCACCATGGACAGAGTGGTGCACTAGAAAAAGCTCACACATCACATACTGCATATTTCCTCAACTGCATTGCTTTAAAATTATTTGGATTTATAATATTAAGTAGAAGTCTAAAATTAAAATATATTATTATATGCATAAGTCTGTCCATGCTTACCATGATCAAATACACAGTTAAGTACAGATGAATATAACTACATTGTTAGGAAATTCACTATTTCAAATAAAAACGGTATTTATTACTGGCTCTGTGTTGAATCATTTGTAATGCATGCCAATAGAATCTTTTTTAAGTAAAGGGATGTTTTAAAAGCTTTGCAATAAAATCTGTTTTATTTATGAGGTACAGTGTGATATTTCAATACATGTGTGTCATGTGATTTGACCAAGTCAGAACAATTAGCAAATTCATAAACTCAGACACTAACATTTCTTTGTGTTGGTAGCATACAAAATCCTCTTTTCTGGCTATGTGTAAACATAAAATGTACAATATATTGTTAACTGCAGTCACTCTACTGTGCTGGAGAACACTAGAGCACATCCCTCCTCTTTGCCTGTAATTGTGCATTTGTTAACAAACCTCTTCTTATCTCCCAGTCTCCTCCCTTTCTTGGCATCTCATAACAAAACTCTACTATTTACTTCTAGAGCAACTTTAAAAAATTTCCACATAACACTGAAAATGTGGTATTTATTTGTCTGTGTCTGGCTTGTTTCACTCAACATAATGGTGTCCAATTCCATGTATGTTGATTCAAACAGCAGAATTGCATTTTCAGTTGAATAATATTCCATTGTGTAAATATACCACATTTTAGTTATCCATTCATTGTTGATGAATGCAATGTTGATTTCATATCTAAGCTATTTTGATTAGTGCTGCAATAAACATGGGTGTAAAGGTATGTATTCAATATGAGATTTTTTCTTTTAATTATTTAAATATATATATATATAACTCAGCAGTTGTATTGCTGAGTTATATGGTAGCTTTATTTTTCCCCATGATGGCCCAACTAATTTACATTTCCACCAGTGGACTATAAGAGTCTCCCTTTCTATGCATCCTGGCCAGCTTTTGTTTTGTTTGGTTTTTTGTCTTTCTGATAACAGACTTTCTAGCAAAGATAAAGGATGAAAAGATATCTCATAGACAATTTGCATTTTCCTGAATATTAGTGATTTCTAGCAATATATGTATGTATATATATTAATCTATCTATCACATATCTACCTGCCCTTTGTATGTCTTCTTTTGAGAGATGTGTATTATGTTATTCACCCATTATTAATCACATTATTATCTGCAGTTCTGTTGAGTTTATTTTATATGCTTGGTAGTAATCTTTTGTTGTGTGAATAATTTTCAAATATTGTCTATCATCTGCAGTTCTCTTTCACTCAATTGTTTCCTTTACTATGCAGAGCTAAACTTCCTTGATAGAACCTGGACAGGTGGACTAAGGTGCTGTGGGACATTGGAGGGGAAGAGATGGACCCAATACCAAGAACCAGGTGAGTTTGTAACTTATATCCATAAATTATAGGTACATTATTCAAATTCATCATTAATATTATATCCATTTATCTTTAAAATAATGGAGAAATAGAATGCGAGACTCAAGGCACAAATGAAATAACATTGGCTTTCATTACACAAATGTGATTACTGGGTTACTTTTCTTGTTGTTCATCTTCTTTTTAGGTGAAAGATTTTAAATTATTCTTCACTCTCCTTTCATTTCAGCCTGAATAATTCTATGTAGTATTTCTCATTAGGAATTTGTGGTTTTGATGGACTCCATAGCTTTTTGTTTATTTCTATTACATTGATTTCTCCTTCAATTTTGAAGGTATTCTTGCTAGTATGGAATTTTGGATTGACAGTGTATATTAGCACTTCTGATATGCCACTCCAGTGACTTTTGGCCCTTCTGATTTTTGATGGGAAAATAGGTGTTAATCTTATTGAGAATTTATTCTAAGCTACAACTATTCTTTGGACTCTAGGGGCTCAAACATACCTAGTATTTTCAGACACATGACATTGAGGTCGAGAGATGAGTCTCTAAAAGCATGCATAACAACACTCCACATGCACATAAACATGCTCACAGACTCACACACACCCTCAACACCTTCATACATAGAGTCACAGGTAATGACTCACCCACACAAACTCACACAGGGGCACATACTCACCAAATAATACAAGTAACACATTCACACTCAAATAGCCCTGCATACGCTAGCATTCAATCAATTACATTTACAAAATTTTATGCTTAAACACACTCAATCAAAAAAATCGTGTTCATTAATAGACTCCAATACTGAAGGACCCACTCACACAATATAACATATACTTTTATAAACTAACTCACAGATATAGGAATTCACATGCTCCCACACACTCCCTCAAAGACACAGTCTAACAATCACAAACTAAATTACTCATTTTAAAATAAAACACAGACACACACAAGCTCACAGACATGAACACAGACATTCACAAACACACAAACACAGTTATAGGTATCCTCACACTTATACACTGTGATCCAGATACACACAGACTCATATTAAGAGTATTCTGTGATCAGTAGCCATCCCCAGTTTCCTTGGACATCACACTGTGGTAGAGGCTCAGTCCACCTAGATTATTCTCAGATATGGCCAGGACTTCAGAGTTCAGGTTCTCACTACATACTTTGAAACCAGATCTCCTGAGGGCTCTATCATGGGAACAGGACAAAAGTGGGAGACCCATCCCCATAATCTAATCATATTTCACCAGGCCCCACCTCCAACACTGGGAATTACAAACTGACATGAAATTTGGGTGGAGACACAAATACAAACCATATCAGCTGCATTTTATTTTTTGCTATTGCTTGGTTGCTTTGACTAGGATTTCCAGTACTACACTCAGTAGGAGTGGTGAGAGAGGACATCCTTGTCTTGTTTTAGTTTTCAAGGGGTTTGAGTTTTGCTCACTCAGTATAATGCTGACTGTGGGTTTGTCATAGATGGCTGCTATTATTTTGAGGCATTTTTGATGCCTAGTCTAGTGAGGATTTTTATTATAAGTGGGTGTTGGATCCTATCAAACTTTCTCAGCATCTATTGAGATAATTATATGGTTTTTGCATTTATTCTACTTACATGTTGAATCAGTTACCGATTTGTGGATGTCGAATAAACCTTACATTCCAGAGGAAAAGCCCACTTGATCATGATGTATTACACTTAAGAGTGCTTCTGGATTCTATTTGCTAGTATTTTGTGGAGAACTTTTAGGCCTATGTTCATCAGGAATGTTCACCTGACGTTTTCTTTTTAAATTAAGTGTCTTCCTGATTTTGTATGCAAAGAACACATAGTGAAGAATGGACAATCTCCTCAATAAATGATGTAAAAACTGGACATCCATATGCAAAATAAATAAAATTAGACCTTCTCTAACACTATATACAAAAATCAACTAAAAATGAACACAACCTGAAACCATAAACTCATAGACATCATGGAAAAAAAACTTCCTTTCAATGATTCAGAAATGATTTATTTGAAGTTAATACCAAAAGCAAGCACAGGAAAAAAAAAAGTGCAATTATATAACCGACAAGAAGTCTTTCCAAATGTATAAATAATCCATACAACTCAATAGCAAATAGTAAATGATCTGATAAAAAAGGGAAAATCCTGGGTAGGTTTTTTTTTTTTCAGAAGACTTGCACAAGAAAAACAGAGCATAAAATGGTTCTCAACATTACTAATTTTCAGAGGAATTGCAATCAAAAGCACAATGAGATATCACCTCACACCACTTAAAGCAAGGGAAAATATATATATCAGCAAGAGAAAAGATAACAAATGCTGGCAAGAATGTGGTGAAAAGAGAATCCGTATATGTTGTGCTAGGTTTGTTTACTCATTATATTGAAAAGTCAAGCTATCATATGCTCTGGTGATCCCACTTCTTGTTATATATTCAAAGGAAACAAAATTATGTCAAACACATGTTCATTGCAACATTTTTTATAATAGTGTAGATTTGTGAAAAAATTTAATGACCATAGATCATTGAATGTATACAATATATATACATATACATAAAACTGAATTTTATTCAGCTTTGAAAAGAAGAAGATTCTGACATTTGCAACAACATGGATGGGCCTGGATGCTATTATGCTAAATGGAATAAGCCAGAGGCAGAAAGATAAATGCTCCACGATCTCATTTACTTGTGGGATCTAAAATATCCAACCTCTTGAAAGCAGAGAGTGGAATAGTGAGTCCCAGGACCCGTGAGGAGAGAGAAATCAGGTGATGCTGGTCAAATGGTACAGAGTTTCAGTTGTGCAGGTTGACTGACTTCTGGAGTTCTAATGTACAGCAATTTTCCTTCATTTAATGCTGAACTGTAAAAGTGATTTTTGCTAAAAGGGTAAATCTTAGATGCACTCATGAGACACACACATACACACACATGCAGTACACTTTAAAAAAATGAAATGGTAGCTCCGTGGTAAGATGGGTATGCAAATTACCTTGACCATGATGAGCATTTCACAATGTATGTATCTGATATGGTTTGGATCTGTGTCCTGTCCCAAATCTCATGTTGCATTACAATCCTCAGTTATGAAGGTGGGACCAGGTGCGACATGACTGGGTCATGGCGTGGGTTTACGGTCACCTTGGCTCCGCCCACGCTGACGATCCAATAGCCGTTCCTTGTGACGTCATAGAAGTAGGAAACGGTGACCGCTGCTTGCTCGCAGAATCCAGTTCTTAGTGTTGGGGTCAATCTGGAAGACATGGGCTCGGGTGAAGATGGGCTAATCTCTCATCTCCAGCGCTGTTCTGGTGGCTGCTCTGACTCGGCCTCTGGTGCTTGCTCTCCGCCCTCTCGGCATCCGCTCCCTCACACGGCATATTTGGCACCCCCCTGTGCGCCCAGCTCAGCCCTGCACAGCTCCACTCCGCGGGGCTGTGTGGGCAGGTGGGGGCTCTGGAAAAAATAATTCTAAGAGATAAATTACAAATATAATCTGTAATAAGGAGACAGCATTCCATCTCAGAAAAAAATTGAAAATATGTGATGCATACAAAGTTCTCAGAAGAAACTTTGAAGCACAGGAAGGGTTTTACGTATGTTGTTTTGAAAAATTGAAGCAAAGCATAATGAAATTAAGGGTTTCTGTGCTCATCTGGTACAACACTATTTTGACAAAACTTAAGATCCCTGTAGTCCTGAGGAGGTGGCCTAATCCAAGGAAAGGCTTCAAGTCCTAGGGACACACACTGTTTGCCTGCTTCTGCCCATCTAGGACCTACTTGCTGAAGCCTTCAGGAGGCAGGAGGGTAAATGAGTTCCTCAGGACAATCTAATTACATCTGGACAGGTAAAAAAAGTCATGACCTAGGATGGATTTAAAAATACGTAACTAAAATTTCATTGAAAATTGAGAAATTTTGATTGTAGGATACAAAGCTACGTTATGATTTATGACTGAAATATGGAGTAATTGAATCGAGCTAATTATATATCACCTCAAATCCTTATTTTTGTGGGTTTGTGACAAGGACATTTGAAATTTGTTCTCGGCTATTTTAAAATAACCTGTACACTATGCTTAAGCTTACAAATAGACAGCAATTTATGTAAAGAGAATGATTGAAATTAGTTATGGATTACTATAATTTATATTTAGTTAATCATTAAGTTTCATTCTTTTGGACATATTTCATGATTATTTTATTATAATATTAAATATAAAAGACTACAGATGTATGCATGTTTGTGTATTTACACATATGTCTATAGATGTAAATTAATGTCCCCATGGCTATGTAGTTGCTGATATCAACAGATCTTAATAAAGTTCTAGAAGAATAAGTGCAAATTTTTAGGAAGAATTGTTTCTTGAAAGTATGTATTTTTTAAAAATACCCCTACATATAAATTTAAAAAATTACTAAAACACAAATACCAACAAAAATACATGATCAATAACCATAATAAAACATCGCAACCTCATAAGGCTCCAGAGTCCTGCAAAAACAAACCCTCTATCTGCAGCTGAGAAAGGAAATCCTCCCCATGCACTTGCTCCTGGGACTTGTCCCTTCCTCAGTGGGTCCCGAGCGCCCCCTAATGGCCCATCTCTCCCCCTGCAGGGAGATTTATGTCTGGGCTCACAGGGACCTCCCCCTCACTGTGTCTCTAGTACAGTAATAATACAAGGCCGTGTCCTCGCTTTTCAGGCTGTTCATTTGCAGATGAAGCATGTTCTTGGCGTTGTCTCTAGAGATGGTGAATCGGCCTTTCACGAAGTCTGAGTAATATGTACTACCCCCATTAGGATGAATTTATCCAACCCATTCCAGCACCTTCCCTGGAGCCGGGCAGACCCAGTGCCTGTAGCAGCTACTGAAAGTGAATCCAGAGGCTGCAGAGGAGAGGCTCAGGGAGCCCCCAGGCTTTGCCAAGCCTCCCCAAGACTCCACCAGCTGCACCTCATACTGGACACCTGCAAACACAGAAACACCCTAGTCAGAATCTGCCACACATATCCACTCTTTCTCTCATTCATGTCCACTCACAGTCAACATCTCTAGTTTTCCATAAATCACCTTTGATAAGAGCAACAAGGAAAACCCAGCTCAGCCCAAACTCCATGGTGAATCCTCTGTGGTCAGTGCTGATCACCGAATGAAAATACCTGGGAATCCCAGGGCTGGGGCTCCTCTCCCAGAGATGCAGGATCAGAGCCCCGCTGGTTTTTATGAGCAGATGGAGAGCCCTATTTGCATGTCTCCTGCTATATAGTAAGCTCTTGGGTGGATGGCTGAGGAGAGGGCAGTGCCCAGAGCAGATGAGAGTGTCCTGGAAAACGTTGGCAGTAAATCTATCTCGCAGGAAAATATAACTTTAGATTATGTGATTGTGCCTTCATAATCATCAGCAGTCATCATCTTATTTTGCTATTACATATTTTCAGAATATATTTAATTCAAGTGTCAATGTTACATGTTTAGAGAAGATAAATTACATACAGAATAGAGCCGTTGTGCAATGTGTCCAATATCACACATCTGGACAAAGTTAGCCCCATTATCTGTGCCTGTGCCTCTAAACACTGGAGGAGACTGCTCCCCTGAGACAGCTCCAGGGCGGTGTGGGACATGCCTAGTGAGGTTTTCAGGAGGTCCCACCTGTCACAACAACTATATGTGATTTTGCTTTTTCTAGTGTTCCTGAAATATACAATCAGTGTTCACGTGTGTATTTTCAGGAGTCTGTGATTATTCAAGTGTCAATATTCATCTCTTTCTGGCTGTTTCTCAGCCAATATATTCATTTTTGTTACGGGTTTATAAAAACATCAATCAATAATGATATCAAATTTATAATGCAGCATTTGGAAAATGTTGATATATGTGTGCAATCATTGAAGGAGCACTTTAATCTTGTTGTTAGCAATTAAATTAACCTCTATAATTTTTCTCTCATGTCTCTGTAATTTTATTTCATCACCTTGTTACTCTCACCACCCTATTCTCAGAAAAACTCAGATCTTCTCCATGCTAATTGTGAATAGTTGCATCTTCTACAATTTACACAAATGAAATCACATAAAATTTACTCTTAATTCTTTAGCTTCCTTCACTCAGCACAATTATTTGATATGTCCACATGTTCTCATCTAAATGAGGCATGTCTTGATTTCAGTGGTTCATTTTGTTTCAGTACATGAATATATCTCAAATTGTTTAACAATTTGCCAATAATGGATATTTGATTTGTTGTCTTCGTTTCTGAATTTTATTTAGAAAGCAGATACTAAACAAGAGAATGTAAAAATTGAGAAAATGATTATCTCATTCTGACCTCATTAGCAAAAAACATGAACAACTACAAAAAATAAAACCTTCAACATATCTGAGTTAATGTCACAGAGAAAATAAACTCCTGAAATCTGAGTATATAGGTGCCTGCATAAAGAACTAGGGCTGATTTATTAGAGTACCTGGGGCAGGTGCCACTCATGGCATGGTATTTAAGATAGGAAAAAGCTAACCTGGAAAGGTTTAATGAGTTGCTTGAGGACGTGTGTGCTAATGGTGTGAGAGTGTGAAACTCCCAGCACTTGCAGGCTTTTCCTACAGAATTGGGGAAATCCCCAGACAACTCACCCAGCTGCTGTCCTGTGGTGTTGACTGGGGAGGAAGAACAGCAACTCCATTCAATGCTGAGTCCCCCCTTCACTATATATTTAAATGTATCATATTTAAATATATTTAAATATGAAGTACACTATCTCTGTACTTCATATCAAGGCCATCACAATATTTGGATTAGAATCTAATTTGATACACTCCTTGTTGTAAACCTTATGGTAATCTACACAATATTTGTAAAAAGTGAATTAAATTACATGTTAATAGAGAAATAAACATCATTATAAAATGTTATTTTAAATTATAGCCAAAAAAGTAACATTAGTTTAAAAATAGAATTTATTATAGTTGATTTATAAAAGCAAGTCCCAACTATTAGCTATGTATAAGATAGCTACTCAATGTATTTACAAATAGAAAAGATAAATATAAGAAAACATGGATTATAAAAATATGAACCAAAAAAGTGATAATACCTGTGTAAATTTCAGACAAAGTAGCTGTGTAAATTTCAAAGTAGACATAACAAAACACTTTTAGGACTTAACAGGAATATTACATAGGATAAAGTTATCATTTTTAAAAGACACCAAAAAAGATATAACAAATGTATAATAGATAAGGAATGCACCATTCATTGTGATTTACAGAATAAATGTGATAAAAGAAGTAAAGATGTAGGTGAGATCATGTACATAATTGTGCCCTGGGAACTGTAAGGCTTATTTGTACTCATGGAAGGCACCATTGAGAACATCCTCTTGAATTCCAACCCTGGTCCTGGAGCCTGCTGGACTAAACTTATGCTGTAAGAAATGAAGGTGAATCCAGAGGCTTTCAGGGGAGGCCCAGAGAACCCCCAGCTGTACCATTATTCCCCCCACCCCTGTTTCCCCCAGTGAACTTCACACAGGACTTCTGCAAACACAGAGGGAACAGATTGAGAACAGCCCGGTGTGGAGCAGCCACAGCTGAGCCTGATCCACAATGACCCTAATATTAAGAGTGATGAGAAGGGAAGCCCAGATCAGCACAGACCCCATGGTGTGGACACTGAGAAAGGCACATGTGTAAGGTGGCTCCTCACCAGGATCACTAGGGACTGGGGATGAGCTGCTCTTCCTGAATGTGGGAGCGACCACATTTTCATGTCTTCCTCTGTGTGGACACGTGTTTGCTACTCAGCAGTGCTCATCCTCCCTCTACCTGTGGATTTCAGGGAGGGCAGGTAAAAGGATTCCTGGGACTGGATGCTCAGAGTTAATCTGCACATGACACTTTCTTGTTCTCTAATGTCAGCACTTTTTAGGTATCTTGATAGAATCAGTGTTTATCAACAAAATAACCCAGTAAATATATGAAAAAAACTTTCAACAGATATCTACCTGTAGTCTGTGCATGCAGAGCTGTAAACCACTGTTCTTAACAAGAAGGCAAAGTGTTCAGTTAAATTTAAAAATAAAATGCAGATCTACAAATTGTTAGGGCTAGAGACCATAACTGCCTGTATTCTCAACTAATTTTACCCCACAACACTTCAGCATCAGACATATATGCTTATGTGAAGAAGGAGTCTTTGTGGGGGACATGTGTGGTTTTCTGAGGGAAGAGTCCACATAGCAATGTGTGTGCTTGTCTGAGAAAGGAGTCCATGTGGAGACAGCTGTGTGTACATGCCTGAAAGTAATTACCCATTTAGGGACAGTGTGAGCTAGACTGAGCTGGAGTTTGGGGAAAACTTTTCTCAATTAAGGGAAGATGAGAATCTTCTGGGTGATTTGCTTGTTAGGAAGGAAATTGGCTCACATGGAAACCTGCTGAAAGAAAGGTCTCTAGTGAATGAAAACATCTTACATGCAAATGTGGAAAGTTACTTTATTCTTTATTACTTGCATCTCAAGCCATCTCTGCCCACACTGAGTAAAGTTGCTAGAGATTTCTATATAGTCTGCATTTCATCCTGGGGTTCATGACCAGCTAAGTACTATTTTAAGCTGGATATATTTAGGTTCACACTTAGTATCATAAAATTCTAAGCTTTGACAAATTACTTGTGTCCTGTGTCCATCACTGCATATTATTTTAAAACAAGTACCACCACCCTTAAACAGTGCACAATTCACTTATGAGATACCCTTTTTCTAAATTCCTGGAAAATCCTCATATGTTTACTTTACCTATAAGTTTATTTTATAAAACAAACATGATTCAATTACCTCCCATC
>JAZHEH010001396.1:0-42654 GCA_036589455.1 Ateles fusciceps | reverse complement strand
TGACATTCTGGAAAAGGCACAACTACAGAGATGATAATCAGATGAGCGACTGGGGTGGGGATTTGAGGTATTCTGGTACTTTAGTGGTGGATATCCGACACTATGTATATATTTAAACCCACAGAATTTTAAAGCACAAAGAACAAATCACAATCTACACAAATTAAATTATTTAGGTTATAGAAGTATCTAAGGACAAAATACAGAGTGCAACTAAGAATCTAATTGTATTACCTATGTATGTTGCAAATGGTGGGCCAAAGGTACTGACCTAAGTCATTTTGGAAATGAGTAGAATTCATAGACTAAAAGCAAAATGTACTATACACAAACAGTGGACTCTATTTTAGAAAGTTATTTCCCATAGGGATAATAGTTAATTTTGAAACCACTATATCTGTAAAAGAAAAATAACCATGATTTTCCTCTATACTCTCAACACTTCACTTCTGACAGCAAATTGGGGTGGGTGATGTTTCCCACACCAACCAATTTTCTAACTCTCTGGACAACAATTGGGTGTCCTATAATTCAATTATGACATTAATTACTGAAGTTTGTACAGACCCTATAGGTTAAGGGCTTAGTAACACCAGACTGTCCCCAACCTCAGATGCCAATCAAAAGTAGTGAATCCCCAGTTTACCCAAACTTCTATGACTTGGTTAGAAACTATGCACTCCTATACCCCGCCTCCTCAGGTTTGATAATTTGCTATAATGGCTTATGGAACTCAGGGAAACACTTATGTTTACTGGTTACTATGGTCTCAATGTATGTATACCCTCCAAATTCCTATGTTGAAACATAATCCCCAAAGAGATGGTATTCAGAGGTAACTGAGGAGTGATTGGATCATGAGGGTGCCGCCCTCATGAATGAAACCAGTGCCCTTATAAAATAATCTAGGAACCTTTTCCCCCCAATCCTGCCATGTCAGGACATGGCTAGAAGGCACTATCTATGAAAGATGAGCCCTCACTAGACATCAAATCTGTCAGAGTTGATCTGGGACTTTCCAGATTCCATATTTTAGGAATTTTTATGAAAGCTTCATCATGTAGATGTGATCAACTATTAACTCAATCTCCAGTCCCTTCACACCCTCAAAGGATTGCAAATGAAGCTAAAAGTTACATGCTTATCAGGGCTTGGTCTTTCTGGTGACCATCCCCCATCCTGAAACCATCCAGGAACCCACCGAGGGTCCTTAGAGAAGACATTCCTATCACTCAGGAGATTCTAAGGAATTTAGGAAGTCCACGTCAGGAACCAGGGCCAAAGACCAATGTTAGAACACAAGATGTTTCTAGCACCCCTATTGTTCAGGAAATTATAAAAGTTTTAGGAGCTCCGTAACTATGAATTGGAGACAGAGACCAAATATATTTCTCATTAAATCCCAACCTGGAATCTGGATCAAGAATGAATTCCTTGTTCCCAATGGAACAAGGGATGAAATAAATGGCAGATAGTGACAGCCAGGTTCCTCACTGTTAGAGTGAGAAGTTACAGATAAGAAATGCGGGAAGCCTGGAATGATCTCTGTGATAATGGATAAGAATATACATATACAAGTAGGCATAAACTCAGATTTAACTTCATATATAACATACACAGATGGTTCCACGTAGAAACCTGTATAATTAAGTGGGTACATATAAGTTGGAATACACACATATATTTGTTTGCACTGTCAGCTGTGAGGGTCATGATGCAATAACCACATTTAGTGGCCAGATGTAAGTTTTTACTATCATTCTCTAACAAAAGAAATCAGGGCTCTTTGAAAAAAAATAGCTGAAACTAGGACTGGGACAGAAAATACATGAGCCAGGATACTTTTGAAGTAACAGAAAGCAACTGTAAATAAACACATACATACATACATGAAAGGACCCAGTGGAAAGAGCTCCCAATGGCGACAGGGTATGAACAAAGAGCAACAAAACACTGTAGAATTGGATAACAACCAAAAGATTAAAGTAACTATCTTAGTGTACATACTGGTATAAATAAATGATTAAATAGATACACAAATGGGCTGAATAGAAATCTCTTATACAGAAGAATTCCAAATACTTGATATAGACACTCAGTCATCAAGGCGGTGGGGCTAACTCCCCCACTCCTTAAGTGTGGAGTCTGCATGGTGACTTCCTCCAAAAGCACAAATAAAACATAGACATGGGGGAAAAAGTAACTTCACAGTGAGAAACCTGAAAACACTACCTCAGCCAAGTAATCAAATTTAACAATAATGGTGAGACCACATCTTGAGAGCATGAAATGACTAGAATAGCACTTGCAAACCAAAAATAAAATTCAAAGGCTCCTCCCCCAACCATCTGTATAGACTCCCTCCTCTCCACCAGGGGACACCAAAGTTAACCTCGAAGACTGGTTCAGGCCTTGATGGGAAAGGGGTGGTCAGACATGCCTCATTATGCCCTCCTCCCTTTTGGAATTCAGGAAAAGCCAATCAGCACTTAGTTTCTTATCAGACCTAACATCTGATAAGAAACATTTACAATCTATTCTCTCTGAAACTGCTACCTGGAGGCTTCATCTGCATAATAAAACCTTGGTCTCCATAACCCCTTATCATGACCCAGACACTCCTTTCTATTGACAATAACTGATAATAACTCTTAACCACCAATAATAAAATGTTTAAATCTACCTATAACCTGGAAGCCCCACCCCACCCTAACCCACTGGGTTGTTCCACCCTTCCAGACTGAATTGATATATAACTTAAACACATCTGATTGATGTCTCCTATCATCTCCCTAAAATGTACAGAACCAAGCTGCACCCAAACACCTTGAGCACATGATCTAAGGATCTCCTGAGAGCTGTGTCACAGGCCATAGTCACTCACATTTGGCTCAGAATACATCTCTTCAAATATTTTACAGACTTTGACTCTTTTTGTGGACACACTACATATCTGATATGCTTCCCCCAAACCCATAACCACAATCTAATTATGAAAAAAATCACCAAGTAAGCCACAATGGAGGACCTTCTACACAATACCTGACCAGTCCTCCTAACACTGTTCCAGGTCCTCAGAAGGAAAGTCTGATAGACTGTCACAGCCAGGAAGAGCCTGACATGATGACTAAATATCCTGGGGGATCTTACACAGGATCCTGGGACAGAAAAAGGCATGTTAAAGCACAAAAGGAGGAGGTCATCAGCCTGAGGTCTTCCCTAAGAAAATGGAAACTGAACCTGGAGGCATTTAAACTGACAAAAAAATTAACCAGCCAGCCACAGTCAATGACAAAAAGCCCAGCCGCCAGTTGGCTGTATGACTAGAGACGCTGAGAAAACCATCCCCACAACAGGCGGTCGGCTAGCTGGAGCCAACTAGAAACCTCACTTAGCTGCCACCACTAAGAGCTCGAAGCTCCAAGCCCTGTTTTCCTTTCTGGTGCTTCAGGCATGATTCATGAATCATTCCTTTGCTCAAACTGTTTAAATTTATTTTGCCTAAAACTCTTCTAACCCCTCAATCCTAACCCCCAACCGGTAACCCCTAACTCTAACCCCTAGCCCTAATCCTCACCCTAAACGCTAACCACACGTTTGTTTCTACATTTGCACTGCTATGTCAGTGTTCATTATTAAAACTGCTGAATTGGCTAAGCCGCATGAGCAGTGCGAATTTTATAGTAACGTTTTTGTACTAAGGCCTTGCATGAGCATTACAGGTGTTTTCTACATGAGCACTGGGGGTGTTGTATTCGGATTTCGGATGTCATACCTGCCTTAGGAACGCTCCATTTGTGTTCTGAGGCTGCAGTGTGCACCTCGCACTGCGGCCGCCTGGCCTTGGGTGGGGAGAACCTAGCTGCGCAGGATTCAGAGCAGCTTTTGTTGCCCAGTTTTCCACATCAGTATATCTTCTTACTAGTCTCTGACCCTAAGCATTCAGGACTGCAAACAAGGATTTTACTCACCGTAGACGCGGGCCAGAGTTGTAGCGAGGCTATACCCGCCAGGTCTGTGCTGTGAAGACCGCAGCTCCACACTCGAGTTTCCCCCACAAGGTCTACGTTGAGAATGCAACTCCGCAAACCGCCGTGACGCGACGCACGTCGGCGCCATGAGGAAAAGGCTTCCTCATGGTGCTCCGAAAACGGGCACTCGGGCCATCCGCCTCTGCTCAACATGTTCATTCACTTTGCGGGGTCCCCAGTCTCTGTAAAGTGCAGCACCAATCCAAGGCTCCTCCCTCTCCTTGACAGTACTTGGGTGACAGGGGCCATGGTTGGGGGGGGTTCACGGCCTTCCTGCCTCCCCCCTGGGGTGAAACTGCGTAACTGCAAAGCTCATGTGTTGAACTGGTCACTCCCAGTAGTCACTGGGGTAACCCTAATCCAATCTGACTGGCGCCCACATAAGGAGAGGAGCTGAGACACAGACACAGCCAGAAGGAGGGCCACGCTGGGACACGGGGAGGCGACGTCTGCCCACCACTGGGCGAGTCCTGTCCCTGGAGCACCACGGTGAGGCTGTGGGGCAGCCACAGGGGTGTCCACACCAAGCGAGACACAGGGTCCCAAGAGACGACGGCCTTGCGGGGTCCTCCACCCTGCACCTGCCGAGGCCCTCAGTGTACTCTCGGCGCCTCCCACTCCAGCCCTTGTCCTGCGCTTTCTCCTCACTCGGGACTAGGGGGGGACACCCAGAGCAGCCACCACAGGCGCCCTGCATGGCCAGAGGGGCTGCCAGCGCCGACAACCACGGAGAAAACACCAGAAAGAAAGCCGTATTCCGGGGTGTGTGCATCACAGGCTTAGGCTCTGAGGGGAGTGAAAGTACCGGGGTGGAGAGGCACCTCCAGCAAAGATCCCGCGTGGCACAGGCTGAGCTGGAGAGGGTGACCTCGGCGAGGAAGAGACAAAACCACAGAGCGGCAGACCCATTCCCGGCAGCTTTGGAACTGTGTTTTCTGGGGACTGTGGCCAGATTCAGGCTCAGCCCTTACCCTCGTGGTGGCTCCGAGGCTGGCAGGGCCCCAAGTCAGCCTGTCCTGGGCAGGCACAAGGGACCCACAGCAGGGTCACCCAGAGTCCCCACACCCAGCTCAGAGCCTGAGCTAGGCACCAGCATCCCTGAGGGGCTCACCTGGGGAAGCGCTGGGGTTGAGGCTTAGGCTGAGGACCTGGCAGAGCAAAGCTCCCCCCCAGCCCTCAGGCCCCTGAGGAAGAGTCAGAAAACTCCTGATAGCGTTTAAAGAGCTGTGGCCCCTGGGGCATGGAGGCCTGAATGCCACTGAGCCAAGTTGTGTGGAAACAAGGAAGGTGGCGTCCGGCACCACTGCCCATGGGACACACTGGGGTGACTAGGCCCTGCAGGGGTGGCGCCATCATACGACGCACCCCTAAGCCCAAGCCCTAATCCCTAACCCTCACCCTAACCACGGTAAGTAGAGGTTGCAATGAGCACACATTGTGCTAATGCTCTCCAACTTTGGCAACAGATCTACACTCTGTCCCAAAAAGAAAAAATACAAAAAATTAGCTAGGCATGGTAGTGGGAGCCTGTAATCTCAACGACTTGGGGAGGCTGAGGCAGGAGACTTGTTTGAACAAAGGAAACGGAGGTTACAGTGAGCTGAGATCACCCCACTACGCTCCAGCCTGGACAACAGAGCAAGACTTTGTCTCAAAAACAAAATAGAGAAACAGTAAAACACACACTTCACCAATAAGACATGCAAACAGACAACAAGCACATAACAAGATGATCAATATCATTACCATATGGCCATCGACACTGAAACCACAATGGCATATACCTTTCAAACACACTAGAAAGGCTATAATCCAAAGAACTGTAAAATAACAAATGTTAGCAAGGTATGAGAGAAATCACCATCCTTAAATACCGTATGGGGAATATAAAATAGTGCAGCCCATTTTTAACATAGTTTGGTGTTTCCTCAAAAAGTTAAAAATAGGCCGGGCACGGTGGCTAATGCCTATAAATCACAGCACATTGGGAGGCCGAGACAGGTGAATCACATGACTCCAGGAGTTCAAAACTAGCAAGGATGACACAGCAAGACCCTATCTCTACTAGAAATACAAAAATTAGCCGAACATGGTGGCACACACCTGCAGTACCAGCTACGTGGGAGACTGAGACAGGAGGATTGCTTCAGCCCAGAATGTGGAGGTGACAGTAAGCTGAGACCGCACTACTGCGATACAGCCTGGGAGACAGCACATGACCCTGTCTCAAAACAGAAAGGCCGGGCATGGTGGCTCACACCTGTAATGCCAGCACTTTGAGAGGTGGAGGCAGAAGGATCGCTTGAAGTCAGCAGTTCAAGACCAGCTTGGCCACCATGGCAGAACTCCTTCTCTACCAAAAATACGAAAATAACCCAGAGATGATGGCACGCACCTGTAATCCCAGCTACTTAGAAGGGTGATGCAGCAGAATTGCTTGAACCCGGGAGGTGGAGGTTGCAGCAAGCCAAGATTTCACTACTGCACTCCAGCCTAGGCAACAGAGCAAGACTCCCTCTCAAGAAAAAGAAAGATGTATGAAATTTTAGCTGGGCATGGTAGCGGGAGACTGTAATCTCAGCTACTTGGGAGGCTCACACAGGAGACTCGTTTGAAAGTAGGAAGCAGAAGTTGCAGTGACCTGAGATTGCGCCACTGCACTTCAGCCTAGGAAACAGAGCAAAACTCCATCTCAAAAAGAAAAAAAAAGAAAGAAAGTGAAAAGACAACCCACAGAAAGGAAGGAAATATTTCTGCATTATAATATCTAACAATAGTCTGCTAACCACAGGTATAATTTGTATAACAACCTCAGAAAGAACCACATTACAAAATGGAAAAAGAGTCAGACACACACTTCACCAATAAGACATGCAAATGGAAAACAAGCACATAAAAAGATGATCAATATCATTATGGTCATCTAAACGGAAGCCACAATGACATGCTCCTCCACACACACTAGAAAGTCTATAATCCAAGACATGTAAACTAACAATGGTTAACAAGGTCACAGAAAAGTCACAACCCTTAAATACTGTATATGGAATATAAAAGGGTGCAGCCTATTTTTAACACAATTTGGTATTTCTTCAAAAAGTTAAAAATAGGCTGGGCACGGTACCTAATGCCTGTAATCCCAGCACATCGGGAGGCAGAGACAGGTCTATCATTTGAGTCCAGGAGTTCAAGACCAGCCAGGATGACACAGCAAAACCCCATCTCTACTATACATACAAAAATTAGCCGGTTCATGGTGACACACACCTGTAGTCCCAGCTACTTGGGAGGCCAAAACAGGAGGACTGCTTGAGCCCAGAATGTGGAGGTCACAGTAATCCAAGATCACACCCCTGCACTCCAGCTTGGGCAACAGCACAGGACCCTGTCTCAAAAAAGAAAGGCCGGGCATGGTGGCTCACGCCTGTAATCCCAGCACTTTGGGAGGCCAAGCAGGACAGATCACTTGAGGTTAGCAGTTCAAGACCAGCTTGGACAATATGGCAAAACCCCATCTCTACTAAAAATACAAAAACAACCCGGGCTTCCTAGCACACACTTGGAATCCCAGCTACCTGGGAGGCTGACGCAGGAGAACTGTTTGAACCCAGGAGGTAGAGGCTGCAATGATGACAGAGCAAGATTCCATCTAAAAAAAAAAAAAAAAGGAAAACAAAAATGCCTCAGAATGGCAGGATGCAGTGGCTCACACCTGTAATCCCAGCAATTTGGAAGGCTGAGGCGAGCAGAGCACCTGACGGCAGTTCAAGACCAGCCTGACAAACATGAAAAACACTCATCTCACCAAAGAGAGCCCACATAGCCAAGTGAATTCTAAGCTAAAAGAACAAAGTGGGAGGCATCACCCTACCGGACTTCAAACTGTACTACAAGGCTACAGTAATCACAACAGCATGGTACTGGTACCAAAACAGAGATATAGACCAATGGAACAGAACAGAGGCCTCGGAGGCAACACCACACATCTACAACCATCCTATCTTTGACAAACCTGACAAAAACAAGCAATGGGAAAAGGATTCCTGTTTAATAAATGGTGTTGGGAGAACTGACTAGCCATGTGCAGAAAGCAGGAACTGGACCCTTTCCTGACACCTTACACTAAAATGAACTCCAGATGGATTAAAGACTTAAACACAAGACCTAACACCATAAAAACCCTAGAAGAAAATCTAGGCAAAACCATTCAGGACATAGGCGTAGGCAAGGACTTCATGACCAAAACACCAAAAGCATTGGCAACAATAGCCAAAATAGACAAACGGGACCTAATCAAACTCCACAGCTTCTGCACGGCAAAAGAAACAGTCATTAGAGTGAACTGGCAACCAACAGAATGGGAAAAAATTTTTGCAGTCTACCCATCTGACAAAGGGCTGATATCCAGAATCTACAAAGAACTAAAACAGATTTACAACAAAAAAACAAACAACCCCATTCAAAAGTGGGTGAAGGATACGAACAGACACTTTACAAAAGAAGATATACATGAGGCCAACAAACATATGAAAAAATGCTCATCATCACTGGTCATTAGAGAAATGCAAATCAAAACTACATTGAGATACCATCTCAAGCCAGTCAGAATGGCGATCATTAAAAAATCTGGAGACAACAGATGCTGGAGAGGATGTGGAGAAATAGGAACAGTTTTACACTGTTTGTGGGAATGTAAATTAGTTCAACCATTATGGAAGACAGTGTGGCAATTCCTCAAGGACCTAGAAATAGAAATTCCATTTGACCCAGTAATCCCATTACTGGGTATATATCCAAAGAATTATAAATCGTTCTACTATAAGAACACATGCACACGAATGTTCACTGCAGCACAGTTTACAATAGCAAAGACCTGGAACCAACCCAAATGCCCATAGATGATAGATTGAACAGGGAAAATGTGACACATAGACACCATGGAATACTATGCAGCCATAAAAAACGATGAGTTCGTGCCCTTTGTAGGGACATGGATGAACCTGGAAACCATCATTCTCAGCAAACTGACACAAGAACAGAAAATCAAACACCACATGTTCTCACTCATAGGTGGGTGTTGAACAATGAGAACACATGGACACGGGGGGGGGGGGGAGCGTCACACACTGGGGTCTGTAGGGGGGAAAAAAGGGGAGGGACAGCAGGAGGTGGGGGAGCTGGGGGAGAGATAGCATGGGGAGAAATGCCAGATATAGGTGATGGGGAGTAAGGCAGCAAATCACACCACCATGTGTGTACCTATGCAACAATCTTGCATGTTCTTCACATGTACCCGAAAACCTTAAATGCAATTTTAAAAAATACAAAAAAAAAGAAAAAGAAAAAAAGAAAAACACCCATCTCTACTGAAAATATGAAAATTAGCTGGGCATGGTGGCATGCACCTCTAATTCCAGCTCCTCAGGTGGCTGAGGTAAGAGGATCACTTCAACCTGGGAGGTGAAGTTTGCACTGAGCTGAGATGGTGCTACTGCACTCCAGCCTGGGCGACACAGAAAGACTCCGTCTCAAAAAAAAAATTCTAAAAATTTCACACTAGAATAGTTACACTAAAAAAAAAAAAGAGGTGACAAAGATGTGCAGAAACTTGAACCCTTAAACACTGCTTGTAACAATTATAAATGCTGCAGCCTATGTGTAACATAATTTGGAATTTCTTCAAACAGTTACAAATAGATTTGCCACATGACTCACTGATTCCATTCCTAGGCATATACCTCAAAGACATGAAGACAGGTATTCAAACAAAAATTTGCATGTTCTTTAAATGTGTCAAGGCGACAAATATGCAGGAAACTCTGGAGAACAGTGCCAGGAAAAGAAAACTGGATCAGAAGAATGAAAAAACACATTGTACTCCCAGGTGATGCAGGAGGTAAAAGTGAAACAAGTTTGTAGGCTGAATTATCATGTAGGAACCATGCTGACTTCCTGATGTAGGGGTTATGTGGTTGTTACCTGGGAAGAGTCTCTGTATTTTGGGTAAAATATACTGAAGTATTTGGTGGGACATTGTAAATCTGATACCACAACAACTGCTGCAGAATCTAAGAGAAGAAACAATATTATACTTTGTACTGCTACTGGAAGTTTCATAGAAGTATGATATTACTGGAAAGCAAATTACTTTTTAAAACAACCATATCAATACCATGCCAGGAAAGCAGAGACTTCATCAAAATCCATTATAGACGCTATAGTTCAACCAAAGCTGTGAAACCCTTATAAAAGTCTCAATGTCAACAGAGTCCACTTAGTAGATATTATCATATTTACTAGTGTTAGAGGCTACTGTGTGAATATATTAGAGTTACGGCATGGTATGGATATTATATTGGTGTTAGGGCACGGTGTGATTACTATATTAGAGGCCACTATGAGAATATATATTAGCAGCCACTGTGTTTTGGACATTGACAATATCACAGTGTAGTCAAAATAGTGGGATTTGAGGGTTTCATTTTTCTAGATGAATTCCTTCCTCTGCTGAGTACTCTCTAAAGACTCTTCCTCTGCACTCAGGGCTGTGAACAGGAAGTTTTTTACTCACCAATGAACAACACCAAGTTGACACGACCTTCATGCTGCCCTGAGGAAGATAAAGCTCCTTGCTGCTTCTGGCACCTCAGAGGGAAGTTGCTCAGGAGTGGGTACGTGGGCCCTCTGGCGGCGCCAAGGCTCAGCACAGATGCTGTTGCTCACAGTTTCTCCGCGGATGCACACCCCCTCCTAGTTGTCCTGAAATACCTATAAAAATCAATATTCAGTTTTTTCAACGTCATAATTTTGGAAATACAAACTGGAATGAAGCCCACTATAACCATATCCCTCCCAAAAATGGTGATGTAAGGATTATTTGGAAGACATACAGAATGAAAGGTACACACAAATTAAAACACAAAAACCTACTCAAAATAGTCCAGAGCCTAGAATTGAAAATGCACAACTATAAGAAATCAAAAAGAAAATCTATGTGACATTGGGTTTGGTGTTAAGTTTTAACACACAACATCAAATGGCAATTCATGAAACTATTCATAACACAGACTTTATAAAACTCAATTTTCCACTGCGAAAAATCCTATTCAGAGAACAAAAAGACAAGACAGACTATGAGAAGATATTCACAAAATACATATGTGATTTTAAAAACTTTATTAAAAATACACAAATAACTCTACAAAGGAACAGTAAAAATTTTATTTATTTATTTTTTTTAAAGACAAGGTTTCACCATATTGCTCAGGCTGGTCTCGAACTTCTGACCTCAGGTGATCCACCCACCTCAGCCTCCCAAAGTGCTGGGATTACAAGCGTGAGACACCGCGCCCGGCAGAAGAGTAAAAATTTTAAACTGGCCAGGCACAGTGGTTCACACCTGTAGTCCCAGCACTTTGGGAGACCGAGGCAGGCAGATCATCACAAGGTGACGAGTTCAAAACCAGCCTGGGCAACATGGTGAAACCTCATCTCTACTAAAATACAAAAAATGACCCAGGCGTGGTGGCACTCAACTGCAATCCCAGCTACTCGGGAGGCTGAGGTGGGAGAATTGCTTGAACCAAGGAGGCAGAGTTGTAGTGAGCCAAAACTGTGCCACTGCACTCCAGCCTAGGTGACAGAGCTAGACTCCATCTCCAAAAAAAAAAAAAAAAAAAAAAAAACTAAAACTAAAACCCCAAGTAAAACTGGGTAAATATCTGAACAGACACCCAGCCAAAGAAAATATACACATAAACAGCATGCTGGGCATGGTGGCACATGCCTGTAATCCCAGCACTCTGGGAGGCTGAGGCAGGTGGATCACCTAAGGTCAGAAGTTTGAGATCAGCCTGGCAAACATGGCAAAACCCCTTCTCTACTAAAAATACAAAATATTAGCAGGGCATGGTGGTGGGCACCTGTAATCCCAGCTACTTGGGAGGCTGAGGCAAAATAATTGCTTTAACATGGAAAGCACAGGCTACAGTGAGCCAGTATCAAGCCATCGCACTCCAGGCTGAATGACAGAGCAAGACGATGTCTCAAAAAAAAAAAAAAAAAAAAAAAAAAACCCGAAAATATACAGATAGCAAATAATCATACAAAAGGATGCTCAACATCATGTCACTTTAGGAGACTGCAAATTAAAATAATGCTGAGATGGCTGGGCATGGTGACTCATGCCTGTAATCCCAGTTCTCTGGGAGGCCAAGGCGGGTAGATCATGAGGTCAAGAGATTGAAAACATCCTGGCCAAGATGGCAAAATCCTGCCCACTAAAAATACAAAAATTAGCTGGGCATGGTGACACATGCCCATAGTCCCAGCTACACAGGAGGCTGAGGCAGGAGAATCGATTGAACCCAGGAAGCGGAGGTTGCAGTGAGCCAAGATGGTGCCACTGCACTACAGCCTGGTAACAAAGTGAGACTCTTGTCTCAAAAGAAAAAAAGAAAAAAATGAAAGACTGAGATATCACTGCACACCTAGTAGAACTAGAACTGCAGGACTCTAAAAAACGTTCAACAATAACAATTGGAGGTTAAAGAACAATAGGTACTGTCATTCACTGCTGGTAGAATGCAGCCACTTTGGGAGATAGTTTGGCAGTTTTGCCCAAAGATAAACAAGTCTTACCTACTGTTGTAACCGAGAGAGTACAGAATCACCACTGAGACAAAAGTAAACCAATTCAGAGGGTCATTTATTGCTGGTGACCACGGAGGACTAGTGTCTCTCCAACCCATGGCCCAAAGCTCAGGGGAAGCAAGAGTTTTAAGCAGAAAACCCACATCCTGGTGGGGCATGGGTTTTTTCTCTTTTTTTTTTTTTTGGCAATCAGTGTTATGCAGAGCAAGCTAGCTATTTTTCACAAAAGCCAAGGTCAGCAGTTATTGCAAGGAAAACAGGGCCACAAGCAGTTATCACAAAGGAAACGGGGCAGCAGTTACAACTTATTTTTGGAAAAACCATTTTGCTTGGTGCTTGCAGGGTGCACGGTTTAAAATGGCGTTGCTTACTTTCTAACTCTGGGTCAGCTATGGAACACTACAATCCAACAAATGCATCCCTAAATTGTGTATGTTTAGACAGCTGCTTTGAAAAATTGTTTTCAAACAAAAACTAGCATAATCAACTTCCAAGTACAACCATGCAATGGAACACCATTCAGCAACAGAAAGGAATCAACTTTCAATCCATGAAAATGAATGAATCTTGCATGTATGTTGCTAAGTGAAGGGTGGCAGAATCAAGATGCTATACATTATATGACTCAATTCATATGACATTCTGGAAAAAGCACAACTACAGAGATGATAATCAGATGAGTGACCGTCTGGGGTGGGGATTTGAAGTATTTTATATGGCACTTGAGTGGTGGATACCTGACACTATGCATTTGATAAAATTCAGAATTTTAAAGCACAAAGAACAAATTACAATTTATACAAAATAAAGTATTTACGTTGTGGAAGTATCTAAGGACAAAATACAGAGTGCAACCAAGAATCTAATTGTATTATTACCAATGTATCTTCCAAATGGTGGGCCAAAGGTACTGACCTAAATCATTTTGAAAATGAGTAGAATTCACAGACTAAAAGCAAAATGTACTATACACAGTGGACTCTATTTTATAAAGTTATTTTCCACAGGGGTAATAGTTGATTTTAAAACCAATATATGTAAAAAGAAAAATAATCCTGATTTTCCTCTATACTCTCAACACTTCACTTCTGACAGCAAATTAGGGTAGGTGGTGTTTCCCAAAACAACCAATTTTCCAAATCTCTGGACAACAACTGGGTGTCCTATAATTCAATTATGACATTAATAACCTGGAGTTCATACAGACCCCACAGGTTAAGGTCTTAGTAATACCAGACCGTCCCTGACCTCAGGTGCCAATCAAAAGCAGTGAATCCCCCAGTTTGCCCAAAATTCTATATGACTTGGCTAGAAACTAGGCACTCCTACACCCTTTCCTCAGGTTTGATAATTTGCTATAATGGCTTATGGAACTCAGGGAAACACTTACTTATGTTTACTAGTTACTATGGTCTCAACGTGTGTATACCCTCCAAATTCCTATGTTAAACGTAATCCCCAAATGGATGTGATTCAGAGGTAATTGAGAAGTGATTGGATCATGAGGGTACTGCCCTCATCAATGAAACCAGCACCCTTATAAAAGACTCTAGGAGCCTTTTTCCCCATTCTGCCATGTCAGAACATGGCTAGAAGACATTATCTATAAGGGATGAGCCCTCACTAGACATTAAATCTGTCAGACTTGATCTGGGACTTTTCACTTCTATATTTTAGAAATTTTTATGGAAACTTCATCATTTAAACATGATTGATTATTAACTCCATCTCTAGTCCCTTCACACCCTCAGAGGACTGCATGTGAAGCTAAAAGTTACAAGCTTCTTATCATGGCTTGGTCTTTTTGGTAACCATCCCCCATCCTGAAACCATCCACGAACCCACAGAGGATCCTTACAGAAGACATTTCTATCATTCAGGAGATTCCAAGGGATTTAGGAACTCTGCATCAGGAACCAGGGCCAAAGACCAAATATTAGAACACGAGATGTTCCTAGCACCCCTATTGTTCAGGAAATTATAAAAGTTTTAGGAGCTCTGTACCAGGAACTGCAGACAGAGACCAAACATATTTCTCATTAAATTCCAACCTGGAATCTGGATCAAAAATGAATGCCTGGTTCCCAAAGGAGCAAGGCATGAAATACACGGCAAATAGTGGGAGCCACATTCCTCACTATAACAATGAGAAGTTATAGATGAGAAATGGGGGAAGCCTAGAATGATCTCTGTGCTAATGGATCCGAATATATATATAGGTATAAACTAACGTTTAGCTTAATATATACACATATGGTTCCAGATAGAAAGCTTTAGAATTAAATCAGTACATGTAAGTTAGAATACACACAGACACTTCTTTGCACTGTCAGTTGTGACGGTCAAGATGCAATAACCACATTTAGTGGCCAGATGTAAGTTTTTAACACTATTCTCTAACACAGGAAATCAAGGTTCTTTGAAAAAATGGCTGAAACTAGGACTGGGACAGAACAATACATGAGCCAGGATACTTCTGAAGTAAAAGAAAGAAATTGTAAATAAATAAATAAAATTATGTCAAAGGAGCCAATGGAAAGAGCTCCTGATGGCCACAGGGTATGTACAAAGAGCAACAAAATACTGTAGAACTGGATAACAACCAAAAGACTAAATTAACTACCTGAGTGTCCATACTGGTATAAATAAATGATTAAATAGATACACAAATGGGCTGAATAGAAATCTCCTATACAGAAGAATTCCAAATACCTGATATAGACACTCAGCCATCAAGGAGGTGGGGCTATCTCCCCACTCCTTAAGTGTGGGCTCTGCATGGTGACTTCTTCCAAAAGCATACATAAAATACAGACATGGGAAAAAAGTAACTTCACAATGAGAAACCTGAAAACACTAACTCAGCCAGGAGATCAAAGTTAACATTAATGGTGACAACACATCTTGAGAGCATGAAGTGACTAGAATAGCACTTGCAAACCAAAAATAAAATTCAAAGGCCCTTCCCCCAACCATCTGTATAGACTCCCTCCTCTCCACCAGGGGACACCAAAGTTAACCTTGAAGACTGGTTCAGGCCTTGATGGGAAAGGGATGGTCAGACATGCCTCATTATGCCCTCCTCCCTTTTAGAATTCAGGAAAAGCAAATCAGCATTTAGTTTCTTATCAGATCTTAAATCTGATAAGAAACATTTACAATCTATTCTCTATGAAGCCTGCTACCTGGACGCTTCATCTGCATGATAAAACTTTGCTCTCCATAACTCCTTATCATAACACAGATATTCCTTTCTAATGATAATAACTCTTTGACCAACTGTCAATAAGAAAACGTTTAAATCTACCTATAACCTGGAAGCCTCACCCCACCCCCACCCTAATCCACTGGGTTTTCCCACCTTTCTGGACAGAACCAGTATGCATCTTAAATACATTTGATTGATGTCTCCTATCTCCCTAAAATGTATAGAACCAAGCTGCACTCCAACCACCTTGGCCACATATTCTCAGGGTCTCCTGAGAGCTGTGTCAGAGGCCATGGTCACTCATATTTGGTTCAGAATACATCTCTTTGAATATTTTACAGAGTTTGGCTCTTTTTGTGGACACACTACGTATCCAATGTGCTTCCCCCAAACCCATAACCCCAGTCTAATTATGAGAAAAACACCAAGGAAACCACAATGGAAGACAATCTACACAATACCTGACCAATCCTCCTAACACTGTTCCAAGTCCTCAGAAGGAAAGTCTGAGAGACTGTCACAGCCAAGAAGAGCCTGACATGATGACTAAATGTCATGTGGGATCCTAGATAGGATCCTGGGACAGAAAAAGGAAGAACTAAAGGAAACCAAATAAAATGTGAGCTTATTTAATGATACAGTAATATCCAGTCATTAACTGTGACAAATGATGTAACATGTTGACCAGGCGTGATGTGTCACGCCTATAATCTCAGCATTTTGGGAGGCTAAGGCAGGAGGATCACCTGAAGTCAGGGATTCCAGACCAACCTGGCCAACATGGTGAAACCCTGTCTCTACTAAAAATACAAAAATCAGCCAGGCGTGATGGCAGGTGCCCGTAATCCCAGGTACTCGGAAGGCTGAGGCAGAAGACTCGCTTTAACCTGGGAGGCAGAGGTTGCAGTGAGCTGAGATCACACCACTGCACTCCAGCCTGGGGGAACAAGACACCATCTCAAAAAAAAAAAAAAAAGATGTTAATAACATATCTGATACATGCTGATTTATTAAAAAGAGGGGAAAATCAATTGGGTCTACATGGGAAATCTGCATTTTCTTCCCAATTTCTGTGTCAATCTAAAACTAATTTAAAATAAAACCATATTTTAAAAAAATTTTTAAATATCTGCTTAATTATTTGTACTAATAATTAGTAAATGACACTACTCCTTTTTAAAATAAGAGCATTCATGATGCTGCAAAGTAAATAATGCAAACTAATTTATAATTTCAAGGAAATGGCTCTTTTACATGTTTTACATTAAAATAACACATACATGTAAACATATTTATCATATCTTTTTTCTTGTGGTGTGGTTCACTCTCTAGGAAAGCTGGTCACCTTAGAACCAGGGAAAAAAATCAGATTTTGAAGTCTATTTCAATTTACAGCTGGATGTTTTCAAAACTATGACTTTGTAAAAAAAAAAAAAAAAAAAAAGTTCAAACAGCAGATTGATTGTGACTGGATCACTTATTCCAATGAATGCTTGTCTTTATTTTGTTTCCCAGCATTCCTTTTAACTACACTACAACAGAAGCAAATATTTGCCACTGGAAAACATATTCAAAGAAAGAATGTGAACAGAATTTGTGACCACAACCATTCAATGTTTTATCATGATGCTTTCTAATACAGCAGAGTTTAAAGGGATACTCAAAGTTATTTCCCCAAAGACGCTTTGCAGAAATTGATGAAACTAGTGAAACAAAACTGACAAGACATTCACTGTGACTTTAGATGTCACCGTGTCTAGTGGGGAAAAAAAATTTACCTTTTAGAGGATCACAAAGAATTACTGGAAGCCCAGACTCTGGAATGCTTCTAAATTTAGATGTCAATATAGCTAGTAATGAATATAATGATAAAACAGGTTCTGTACTTTATTTCGGTAATAAAATACCAAAGCAATATTTAATGCTCCAAGGAAAACAAGTTATACCTCAAATACAGTTGGCAATTTCAGAATCAAAATATGCTTCTTGGCAAGGCATGGTGGCTCACACCTGTAATCACAGCACTTTGGGAGGCCAAAGCTAGTGGATCAACTGAGGTCGGGAGTTCGAGACCAGCCTGACAAACGTGGAGAAACCCTATCTCTACTGAAAACACAAAAATTAGCCAGGTGTAGTGGTGCATGCCTGTAATCCCAGGTATGCAGGAGGCTGAGGCAGGAAAATCACTTGAACCCGGGAGGCGGAGGTTGTGTTGGGCCAAGATCACGCCATTCCTCTGCCCTATTGTATACGTAAAAATGGCAGATTCACTGAGCCAGAATAAATCGTGTATTCAGTGGAAGGCTGATCAAGGATTCAAAAGAATACAACCTTTTGTCTCTTTATCTATTTCTGATCTGGAAGCACCCCCCACTTCCTTCTTCTAGTTTTTCCACCTCACTGGACCAAACAACTGTCCATCTGACACATATTGATTGGTGTCTCTTGTCTCCTTAAAATGTATAAAAGCAAGCTCTACCCTCATCACATTGGGCACATGTTGTCAGGACCTCCTGAGGCTGTGTCATGGGCATGTCCTTAATCTTGTCGAAATAAACTTTCTAAATTGACTGAGACCTGTCTCAGATATTTTGGGATCACAATCCACAATCACAACTGAGTACAGCATTCAGTACAGAGATGTACTATACAGGTTTGCAGCCTGGAAGCAACAGGCTATATCATATAACTTACATGTAAAGTGAGCTACGCCACCTAGATATTTTAAGGACACTCTATGGTATTCACAGAAAGATGGAATCGCTAAGGACAAATTTCTCAGAAAGTATCCACGTCGTTAGGGGATGCTTGAGTGTATTTTAAATGGTTAAAGCCTAGGGGGGAAAAAAAAACAACTCCTGTTGTAGTTTAATAACAGAGCTTAACAGAGTTAACGTACTGCATCTAATCTAAGATGCCAATGATTAAAAGACAGCATTTTGTGCACCGTCACAAAGAGGTTGCCAATTAAACTGACTTTCTGAATAACAACAAAAATGTCAATTTACTTCTACTAATGCCAGAAAGTAAAATGAAAATGAATTATGGTTTTGACATGTTAAAGCAAGAAAGGAGGAGGCCGTTAGCCTGAGATCTTGCCTAAGCAAACGGAAACCAAACTTGGAAGCATTTAAACTGACTTTAAAAAAACAAAGCAACCACACTCAATGACAAAAACCCCAGCCTCCAGTTGGCTGTATAACTACGGAGGCTGAAGGCGGTTGACTAGCTGGAGCCAAAGAGAAGCCTCATTTAGCTGCCACCACTTAGAGCTCAAGGCCCCAAGCCCTGTTTTCTGTTCTGGTGCTTCAGGCATGGTTCATGAACATTTCCTTTGCTCAAACTGTTTAAATTTACTTTGCCTAAAATTCTAACCCCTAAACCCTAACCCATAATCCCTAACTCTAACCCTAACCCCCTAACCCTAACCAAACGTTAGTTTCTACGTTTGCACTGATACGTCAGCGTCACTAATAATGCTGTATTGGCAGGGCCGCGTACGTAGCCGGATTTATATTAACATTTTTGTACTGAGGCCTTGCATTGGCATTACAGGTGTTTTCTACATGAGCACTGCGGGTGTTGTATTCGTATTTTGGATGTCACATCTGCCTTAGGAACGCTCCATTTGTGTTCTGAGGCTGTGGTGTGGATCTCGCACTGCGGCCACCTGGCCTTGGGTGGAGAGAATCTAGGTGCGCAGGATTCAGAGCAGCTTTTGGTGTCCAGTTTTCTACACCGAGACTTTCTCACTAGTCTCTGTGACTAGTAGTCGGGGCTGCAAATAGGAAGAATTTTACTCACCGTGGACACGGCCCGGAGTTGTCCCAAAGCGAGGTGGTGTCCCCAGGTCTGTGCTGAGAATGCTGGTCTGCCTTCGAGATATCAGCAGGGTCGGTGCTAACGAAAACACATCTCCGCCATCGCAGTGCCCCCAACCACCCCATCCCCCGGGTCTGTGCTCAGGAAGACTCAGCTCAGCCTGCGCAATGACCCCAAGACATGTACTAAAGAGAAAGGGACGCACGCCCGCCGGCCCTGCGACGCGGCGCGACGCACGCACGCCCGCCGGCCCTGCGACGCGGCGCGGCGCACGCACGCCAGCGCGGGGAGCCTCCGGAATCTGAAAAGGCGGATTCGGGCGCCCCCTGCTGGCGGCCGGGCACCGCAGGGCCCTCTTGCTCAAGGTGCTGTACCCGCGCCCCCTGCTGGCAGCAAGGGACAGTCCAGGACCCTCTTTTTTTTTTTTTTTTTTTGCAGACGGAGTCTTGCTGTGTCGCGAGGCTGGAGCGCAGTGGTACAGTCTTGGCTCACTGCAAACTCCACCTCCCAGGTTCAAGTGATTCTTCCGCCTCAGCCTCCCGAGTAGCTGGGACTGCAGGCACGTGCCAAACGCCCGGCTAATTTTTGTATTTTTAGTAGAGACAGGGATTCACCATGTTGGTCAGGATGTTCTCGATCTCTTGGCCTCGTGATCCACCAGCCTCGGCCTCCCAAAGTGCTGAGATGACAGGCGTGAGCCACCGCGCCCGGCTCCGGGCCCTGTTAATAACAATGTGGTGGTGGCATGCCCCCTGCTGGCTGCTGGGGGGCACTGTAAGGCTCTGTTGCTCACAGTATACTGATGGCACGCCCTCTGCTGGCACCGGTGGACACTGCAGGGCCCTCTTGCTCCCGGTTTGATGGCTGGCACCCCCTATTGGCCTCCTTCTGCACCACTTAAAGTCGGAGCACCAGTTATTCATCACCCACAGTTGCGGAAATTCAAACCGAAACGGAGCTATTACTGGAGAAAACTGATGTCCCAGTTCTTGTCTAACTTCGAAGAAAAGATTTCACCAAGAGGCAGTACAAAGATAGCAGATAACTTCGTTGAAAATAAATACAGGCCAGGCGCGGTGGCCCACGCCCATAATCCAAGCACTTTGGGAGGCTGAGGTGGGCGGATCACAAGGTCAAGAGATCGAGACCATCCTGGTCAACATGGTGAAATCCCATCTCTACTAAAAATACAAAAAAATTAGCTGGGCGTGGTGGTGCGTGCCTGTAGTCCCAGCTACTTGGGAGACTGAGGCAGGAGAATTGCTTGAACCAGGGCGGCGGAGGTTGCAGTGAGCCGAGGTCGCGCCACTGCACTCCAGCCTGGCACCTGGTGACGGAGTGAGATTCTGTCTCAAAAAATAATAATAAATAAATAAATAAATAAATATAATGTAGACTGGGCACGGTCGTTCACACCTGTAATGTCACCACTCTGGGAGGCCGAGGTGGGCAGATCATGAGGTCAGATCAAGACCATCTTGGCAAACATGGTGAAACCCCATGTCTACTAAAATACAAAAAATTAGCTGGGCATGGTAGCACAGGCCTATGATCCCAGCTACCAGCTACTTGGGAGGCTGAGGCAGGAGAATAGCTTGAACCCGGGAGTTGAAGGTCGCAGTTAGCAGAGATCCTATGACCGCACTCCAGCCTGGTGACAGAGAAAGACTCCGTACCAAAATAATTAAATAAATAAATGAAAAAGAAAAGCATCTCTCAGTGTGGACCACACTCTGTAAATACAGAACATCCAGGGCTGAAAAAAAGATCATCAGAATAGCTAAACAAAGGAATTGCCTCACGTGTATAGACAATATGTGAAATCAGAAAGCTTATTGATTCTATTTGAGGATAATACTGGAATCTCGGTTGATTTTGATTTTCTATATAAAACAATATGAAGTGAGAATGTTTCAAATCTCTAGATTCATATTTTAATGCATATCACCAATAAAAAATATTGCATATGGTTCAAATGTTTCAGATATTATATTTTATTGCACTATGAATATGGGTCATTAACACCGAAATCACTTAAAAACACACACAATTTGGTCACTATGATTTATTTGGCTACAGAATGTCTATGTGCTTAGGAATCAATCACTTCATTCGGAAATGGTCTCACACTTTTAACTGCAAGGTTTACATTTGCTCACTTGGCATGAACGAAAGTCAGAACACATCAGTTTTAGAATGTGATGAAAGAATTCGAAAGATCTGCTGAAATGCACGTGTTGAATACAGCGGTGGTGAAGGCCCCAGCCAGGCAGCAGTTAGCAAACTCTGGCCTATGGCCCAAATCCTGCCCACAGCCTCATCTCCCCAAAGTTCTCCCGGGACTCAGCCACGTCATTCATTCACGTTTTACCCACGACTGGGTTGAGTCATTGAGACAGAGCCCCTGTGGTCTGAAAGCCTGAAATTCTCACCATCCAGCTCTTTACGGAAACCATGCTGATCTGCCGTGGAGAACAGGGTGTTGGAGCCAAGTCCCCGAGATGGGGCAGGGACGGGAAAGCAGACCAGAACACACACTGGAATCCAGCTGCTTCCAAAGGACCCACCAGCTGACCGTGGTCCCCAGGATGGGCAGAGGGCAACAGTCAGTGTGGCCCCGGCCTGCTGAGAAGGCCAGGCTAGCAGGCAGGGATGCAGCTTCATGGCCAAACACCACAGGAGAAATTTAGATTCTGGAATCCTGTGTCCTATGAGCTGGGTGGATGCAGCCTCTCCAAGGGGGCCCGGCCTGGGTGGTGGCCGGGCAAGGCTCAGAGTGACCCCAGGATGGTGGGTGGACCCAGAGGAGGGTAAGGAAAAGGGCAGCCCATGACCATCCTGCTGGACTTGCAGGCAGAAAGGGTCAGCACAGTAACCTGGAGGCTGCAGGGGGAGATCCTGACCCCTCGTCCAGTCTTGGACCCAGGATCTAGTGATACAGGGAGGGCCTTGTGATGCCCAGCAAGCATGAGCCACCCTCACCCCCCACCAGGAGGCCTAGAGCGAGCCATGGCCAGTGCTCCCACACTTGCTGGGTCTTCTAGGGTCTGTGTGACGCTGAGGCTGGGATCAGAAATGCCGCCTGGGCCCCTGCACTCGCTGGGTCTTATAGGATCAGCGTGATGCCGAGGCCGGGAGCAGAAACACCACCTGGACCTGTGGACAGTGGGCATCTGCAGCCAGGCAGTTATAGGGTCAGTGTCACTCTGAGGCCAGAATCAGAAATACCACCTGGGCCACTGCACCTGCTGGGTTTTCTATGGTCAGTGTGGCGCCGAGGCTGGGAGCAGAAACACCAGCTGGACCTGTGGACAGTGGGCATCTGCAGCCAGGTGGTAAGTGGAGCTTGCACCCCTCTCTATTCCCCTTGTTATTTTCTCTTGTTCCTGAGAATTGCTGGAATGAATGTGCACTGGCCAGAAGTGTCTCCCATGGCCCCTTGACCTGTTAAGTAGAAACCTCAGGGTAAGAAGACACATATAGAAGCTCCTGAAACAGCCCCCTCCCTATCCCAGAAACTAAACACAGAGCAGCACCTCCCAGGAGCAATGACGAAGACCCCCAACACCTTTGAAGACCTGAAGCGTGATGGGTGGTGGTCTCAATCATTTCCCCTGAAATCACTGATAGGGCGCCTGAAAAATCTAACCAATGATGGTGGAAGATGGGGGATTCCTGAGGGTTGAATTAAGAGGCCTCCTCACCACAGCTGTCTGATAGATGCCGCGCCTCTACCAAAGCAGTGGCTCTTGATTCAGCAAAACGTTATTTTCAACATCTATAGGCAAGGGCCCTCAGAATCCCATTGCGTCTCCTAGGACTATCAGTGGTCTGTCTGGTCTCACTCTGGCCCTGCTGACCCACTCCTTTCTGTGAGGCCACCCTCAGAGACTGTCCCAGCAGCTGCAGGGGGAGAGGCCATGCTACCAGATGAGAACGCAGCTGGGAAGGACTCTGGAGGTGGGCACAGGGCATCAATGGCCCGTGCACCTACTGCTGCCCATTGTAAACCAGGGCTTTCCCATGCCCACCAAATTGTGGATTTGGGTGAGCGCAGCAGTGACCCATTGCTCAATGAGCTGGGGACTTGGGACAGATGCAAAGGTGGCCAGAGGGCCTGAGCAAGTCCAGGTACAGGAGAAGCAGAGCCCCATCAGCCACAGCCACATTCACCCCAGCAATATTCCCCATGGCTCACGCCCGGCCCGTGGGAGGCTTGCTGAGGCTGCCAGTAGAAGAGGGGCCTGGGGTCAGCATGGCATGATGCAGAGGAAGGAGTGTGGCACTGCCAGTCCAGGGGGAGCCTCCCGAGTGGCAGCAAAGGAACTTGCACCTGCTGGCAGGGCAGTGCACACAGCGGAACCCCAGTCCTGGAGCACGTGTGGAAGGACATATGCCCCCAAATACCATGCTTGCAGTTCTTACATTACTCCACCCAGCTGGGGATCTGTGCAGGAGCGGTTCTTACTTTATGTTGAGGGCTGCACAGCTGGGGACCAGGGCAGGAGCAGTTCTTTTTGTAGTTTGAGGGCCACACAGCTGGGGACCTGGGCTGAGCAGTTCTTTTTGTACTTTGAGGTCCACAGACCTGTGTACCTGGGCAGGAGCAGTTCTTCAGTTTCAGGGCCACCCAGCTGTGGACCTCGGCAGGAGCAGTTCTTACTTTTATTTGAGGACCGCACAGCTGGGGGCCTGGGCAGGAGGCGTTCTTCAGTTTGAGGACCACACAGCTACAAACTTAGGCAGGAGCGGTTCTTTAGTTTTAAGGCCATGCAGCTGGGGGCCTGGGCAGGAATGATTCTTACTTTCGTTTGAGGGCCACGCAGCTGCAGACATGGGCAGGAGCGGTTGTTGCTTTAGTTTGAGTCAGAGATCCTGGAGAATCCAGTGCTGCTGTTGTAGAGTGAGGGTCAGTTAGCTGGAATCCCCGGGAGGAGTCAGTGATGCTGTTATATCTGAGGTTCTTAGAGCTAAACATGGAGCCAAAGTTGGGGAAGGAGAGAGAGAGAGAGAGAGTCACAGGAGGGCACCTGAAACTGTAGATGTAGCCGTACCCCAAGCACGCCAAGCCTGGGAGTGTCTCAGTCCTCGGTATCAATGCATTCTGTTTCCTCCTACACAGTTGGGATTTGTTTTCTGTCTCATAAGATAGAAAGACCCTGATCAATACCCTCAGGAATTGAAAAGCTTAAAAAAAAAACAAATGATGTTGGCAATAATAATAATAGCAGAAATTTAACCAGGATTATCCTGACTGACAGAGACAAAAATCACACATACACACAATATATATCTCTTCAATAGTTAGTAAAATAAAAATAAATAGAAAAATAGGTCCAAGTAAAGCTCTATAAGGTTGTTTCATGGAGAAGGGGTGAAGGACAGAGGTGAATCTGAGAGTTGCTGCTGGTGGACACACGGAGAACTTACCATTTCCCCACGCGCTGTCAGTGCAGGATGATCTTCTGTGAGATCTGGCAGCTGGGTCGCTTCGCACAGCTGGGAATGCAGTGGGCGTCACAGAAGGACCTCGTCGCAGCTGGTCCTGCCCTTCTGCTGTGATGAGTGCAGCCTCTGATCACCGACAACTGACTGTGTTTTGAGGGGGAGGCCGGGCCTGTGAGCACAAGGGTATCCATGGTGAGGTTCCGTGGGTGGAACGTCTCGGATGTGCTTGAGGTTCCTTCCTGATGCTCATCTGCCATCTTGCTCTTTAACGCATCTGGCTTATAACTGTCTTCTCAATACTGTATAGAAAAAAAGCACTTGTATAATATGGGTCAGGTATAAGGAATATTCACACATTGGACACACGGGACCTCCACCAAGTTTAGGGAATAGAATCTGAAGAAACCAAACTTTGGATGCTCCCTGGAGGCCCCTCCCGAATCCCAGTCCCTTCCCTTCTCCTTCAGAGGGAGTGGCTTTCTGCTTTAGTCTTTATCATTCCCGTACTTTTCTTCATGGCATGTTTCTTTCCCCCACGTTTGTGCACATCCCTAAACAATACTGCATGTGGTTTTTGAACACTCTGTTGTTTTTTGAGACAGGGTCTTGCTCTGTTGCCTCGGCTGCAGTTTTGAACTTTGATGTGAAGAAAGTCTCCTGTGTGGCTGCTCCTCTGCTGCACTGGCTCTGAGGATTTGCTCCATGTCTACTTTTGTCTTCCGTTCTCTTCCTGAGACCCGTTCACACTGACCTGATTCATTTTCTTTGTTGCGTGATCTCTAGCGGTGGAGGGGACCATAGGAAATGTCTTCATTTTCCTGTTGATGAGTGTTTCGCCAGGTAGGCCCCTGGGACTGTGTTGCTGTGAAGGTTCTTTGGCATTTCTTTTGTACACAAGTGCAGTTTCTTCTGGTCACTAGCTTTCAATTTTTAAAATTTCATCCCAGTAAGAAATGTGATTTTCCTCAAAACCCACAGCACACACCCTTTCATAAGCAAGCATAGCAAACATAACTCACAATCATTCCTAGTGCTGGGTGACTGTTCCTGTGGCTCTACATTCTCCCCAGCACTCACACTGATTGTGGGATTTTTTTCCAGTCTGGTGGGTGTCACCTGGTATCTCACCCTGTTAGGCTGAGACCCTTTTCATGTTTTTATTGGCCATTCCTCCACACTTTTTTCTTCTGTGAAGGGCTGGTTCAACTCTTTTGCCATGTTTCTGTTTAGTTGTTTAAATTTTTGCCTTTTTCTTTTATTTTTTGATGTTTTTGAATGGAGTCTTGCTCTGTCACCCAGGCTGGAGTGCAGTGGCACAATCTCAGCTCACTGCAACCTCTGCCTTCTGGGTTTAAGCGATTATCCTGCCTCAGCCTCCTGAGTACCTGGAATTACAGGCATGTGCCACGATGCCCGACTAATTTTTGTACCTTTACCAGAGACAGGGTTTCACAATATTGGCCAGGGTGGTCTCAAACTCTTGACCTCAGGTGATCCACCTGCCTCAGCCTCTCAAAGGGCTGGGATTACAGGCATGAGCCACCATGCCAGCCTGCCTTTTTCTGTTTCAAGAGGACTCTTTATGGACTATCTGTGTGGCAAAGGTGGGTTTGAATCCACTGAGATGAATGCTCAGGATCTCCTCTCTGGTGGAAGAGGAGACAGTGAGGGGTAGACGGGCATGGAGAATCAGAGCCAAAAGGATGTGAGTCAGGCGGGGCCTGCAGGCTGCTGTGAGGACTTGGCTCCCTTTCTGAGTTGGGTGGGATTAACAGGGGATTTAACCAGAGGAACCTTGGGATTACCCTTTTGTATTTCTGCCATTGTTGGCTCAGCTGAACGCACCTCTTGAACAAGACTTGGCCTTGGACACCCAGAAGCCCTGATTGAGGGCTTCTCTCCTGGCGTGGCCACTGACACATCCACGTTTGGTGCTCACAAAGCGGGGCAGTCCAAGACCTGCTCTGCCTGGGCCTCTAATTAGTGGCATTTCTCAAGTTCATCCCCTCCCAAATCTGCCCCATCTGGAAAACCAAATGCCTCTCTCGCTACATAGAAACCCCCATTAGCACCTCCCAACTCACAGGGCATCTGGTCAACATCACAGTCCTGACTTTCCCACATGGACAAGCCCACGGGACCCCGTGGTTCCTCTGATTAAATCCCCTGCTAATCCCACCCGACTTGAAGAGGGAGCCAGATCCTCACAGCAGCCTGCAAGCCCTGCCTGTCCCCTCCGCCACGGACCAGGACAATGCCAGCACTAAAACATCCCCTGAAACTCACAGGAATAGTGGACCAAGAAGATGGGAAGAGCACAGGGCACAGGGAGCCGCAAACACCCACAATACTGTCAGAGATGAAAGAAGATACAGCCACGGCTGATACAAAACGTTAATCAACATTTGTCACAGGCCTAAATGTAGAATGTAACACTATAAAACCTTTAGATAAAAACACAGGGGAAAATTTGCATGGCCTCCGGTTAGCAGAAAAGTTCTCACACCTCACACCAAAAGCATGATTCATAAAAGAAAATATTGACAAATTAAATTTAGTAGTAAATTTAAAATTGCAACTCTATAAAACAATATAAAAATTTAAAGAGAATGAAAACACAAACTATGGTCTAGAAAAACATATTTCTAAATCACACATGTCACAAAGCACTGACACACAGAATATATGAAGAAAGTAAAAACCCCAATATAAAAACTCCAGTTTTTACAGAAAGCGATTGCGAACCAGCCACAGCACAATCTCCTGAGCCCAGTCACCCATGGAACGGGACAGAGACCAGAGAATGCCACTCTCATGTCAACCAGCCCAGAGGCCTCCTGCAAGACCCTTTACAAGCCTGTGAGCAGGTCCCCTCCTCCAGGCGGGAGACAGAGAGCTTTTATGAGCCTGTGAGCAGGCCCCCTCCTCCAGGCCACAAGACCCTTACTGAGGGGTTCAAGCAGCAGGAGGTTGAGCAATGGACCAGGTGTTCCTGTCTTCGATGCCCAAACATTCCAGGGCTGTGATCAGCACTTTGCAGGCTTTCTTCACCAACCCAGCATTGTTTTACAAAGTACAAGCTGCACTCTTTGTTTAGCTAATACAGTGCACAAAGTGCTATAAACTATAAAACTTAAACTAGGGCTAACTTATTAAACAGAAGCAGATCAACTCTTAAGTAGATATGGTGTAGGCCTGCTCTCTACTATTTTGGCCTACAAGTGAAAACCCCAGTATAAAAGAGAGGACAAATATTTGAATGGAGGCCTCATCAAAGAAGGCATAAGGAGAGCAGATTGCCCAGGACAGACACTCAGCATCATAGAGATGTTGGAGAAATGCTAACCAGCAGTACCTCTGCAAATCCATTAGAATGGCTAAAAACAGACAGAAACCAATTCCCCACCCAAGTTCTAGTGATGACAGAGGAACTGGGACCCTCCTAAGTTTCCACTTGTGTTTCGATTGTGCTGCTTGCTCCCCCCCGCCCAGGCAGCATTTCCTGGCCTTGGGCTGAGCCTGTTGGCTTGACTGCTGCTGCTGGAGCCGCAGGTTTCCCTTTTGACATGGTCTCTGATTCCTCTAACGGAGGAATGTCAGGTGGATCTGGCCACTCTCTGATAAAACACTGAGGAGAGGCTGATGGACAGACCCGTTCTTTTTCCTCATTTTTTTTTTCTTTTTTCTTAACGGGATTATCTATAATTTCCTCATCCCACTTATAATCTCCTTCTTCCCCCTGAATCTTTCTCCTCATAATCAGTTTGAAATGGCTCTAATGCTGAATGCGCCATTGCCCAAACTGACCATACTAGGATTGGAATATCCACAGCTCCTTCTTTATATGTCTTTTTTAAAGTGCTTTTCATTTGTCCCATTGTTACCCTAGCAATCTCCAAGCGTGTCTACATGCCCGTGGCACTGATTGGGTTCGTTCTTGGGAGTTCTTAATCTGTCATTCCTCCCCTGTATGCTCAGTTGTTCCTTCACTGAAATCCTCAAGCCCCACGTTGGGCACCCGAATGTATAAAACCAGCCCCGACACCCCATCTGTGGGTACCCGGAGTCTGGCAGTGAAAAAGGAATGACAAAAAGACAGGTTAAGGATGCATATAGTGGTACTGGGGGGGGACTTACACCAAGATGGCCAAATAGGAACAGCTCCCAAGCACAGTTACCAGCAAGAGTGACACAGAAGGCGAGTGATCTCCACATTTCCAACCGAGATACCAGGTTCATCTCAATGGGACTGGTTGAACAGTGGGTTAGCCCAAGGAAAGCAAACCGAGGCAGGGTGGGGCACTGCCTCACCCAGGAAGTGCAATGGGCTAGAGGGCCCTCCCTCCTGCCCATGTTTCCGGCCACTCTGGAGTGCTGGTTCGAATGCTGTGCTTCTCCTGTGGTCTCTGCACCCCACAGACCAGGGGATTCCCACCTACTGACAGTCACTGCGGGACAAATCTGGACAGCTGTTTCAGCCAGCACAAGTGCCCAGCACAAATTTGAGCAGCCATTTTGATTTGCGCCTGGAACACCTGCAAGACAGAGTCATCCATACCCCTGAGAGAAAGGGAGCTAAAGGCAGAGAGCCAGGTCATCTGGCTCCATGGCTCCCACCCCTACGGAGACCAGCAAACTGAATCCCACTGGCTTGGGATTTTCACAGCCAGCACAGCAGACTGAGCTAGACCCTGGACGGTTGAGCTCAGTGGAGGGAGGGGTGTCCACCATTACCAAGGCAGTTCTAACCTTACCTGTGTAAACAAAAGGACAAAGAACTTTACACAGCAGCTGGGAAGTGCCTGCAGCAGCTCAATAATGCCTCTGCTGGCAGACTGTGACTAGACTCCCTCCTTGCTGGGTAGGGCATCTCTGAAAAAGGGCAGCAGCCTGTCGGGACTTATAAATAAAACTACTCCTTCCTTGGACAGAGCACCAGGGAAAAGGAGCAGATGTGAGTTCCACTGCAGCAGACTTAAACGTCTCTGCCCAGCAGCTCTGAAGGAAGCAATGGAGCTAACAGCACAGCACTTGAGCACTGATAAGGGACAGACTGTCTGAGACTGGCCATGTGAAGTGCACACTCTCCCTTTGGATTCCACCATGAATGGGAGCTTCCTGGGGCCTTCCCAGAGGCCAAGCAGATGCCAGCATTATGCTTCCTGTACAGCCTGTGGAACTGTGAACCAATGAAACCTCTTTTATTCATAAATTACCCAGTCTCAGGTATTTATTTATAGCAATGCATGGACTAATACAGAAAACTGATACTTAGAAGTGGAGCATTGCTATAAAGATAACTGAAAATGCGGAAGCAGCTCTGGAACTGGGAAATGGGCAGAGGTTGGAAAAGTGTAGAGGGCACAGAAGAGAGGAAGAAGAGGGGAAGTTTGGAACTTTCTAAAGACTGGTTGAATGGTTGTGACCAACATGCTGATAATGATATGGACAGTGAAGTCCAGTCTGATGCGGTCTCACATGGAAATGAGCAAGTTATTGGGAAATGGAGCAAAGGTCACACTTGTGACATCATAGCAAAGAACATGGCGGAATTGTGTCCGTGCCCCAAGGATTCATGGAAAGACAAACAAGAGTGATGACCTAGGGTATCTGTCAGAAGAAATTGTTAAGCAGCAAAGTGTTCAAGAAGTGGCATGGCTGGGTTTTGGGGGGCTTTCTGTTTGTTTGTTTGTTTTTTCGAGACAGAGTCTTGCTGTGTCACCCAGGATGGAGTGCAGTGGCACCATCTCAGCTCACTGCAACCTCCACCTCCTGGGTTCAAGCGATTCTCCCACCGCAGCCTCCTGGGTAGCTGGGACTGCAAGTGCACACCACCATGCCTGACTAATTTTTGTATTTTTAGTAGTGACGAGTTTTCGCTATGTTGGCCAGGCTGGCCTTGAACTCCTGGCCTCAAGTGTTCTGCTCACCAAAGTGCTGGGATTACAGGCATGAGCCACTGTGCCCAGCCAGCTTGGCTGCTTTTTAAAAGCCTATGAACAGATTTGGCAGTAAAAGAATAACTTAAAGGTAGAATTTATAATTAAAAAGGAAATAAACCATTAAAATTTGGAAAAATATCCAGCCTTGCTATGTGGTAGAGAAGTAAAGAGCATTTTCAGAAAAGGAATTCAAGGGGACAGTGGGGCAATCTCTTGCTAGAGACAGGCAGAGAAAAAAGGGAGCCAGGTGCTAATAATCAAGACAATGAAGAAAAGCCCTAGAGGCATTTTAGAAATCTTCAAGGGCAATCCTTTCATCACAGGCCCCGAGGTCTAAGAGGGCAGTATGTTTTTGGGTAGCAGGCCCCGGGTGCCACAGCCTTGTGCCACCTTGGAATGCTGTTCCCATATCCAAGCCACTCTAGCTCTAGCCATAGCTCACATGGCCTCAAGTACAGCTTGGGCTGCTGCTCCAAAGGGTGAAAGTAGCAAGCCCTGGCAGTTTCCGCATGTGTTAAGTCCCCAAAGTTCAAGAGTGGTGGAGGCTTGGAAGCTTCCATCTAGGTGTTGGAGGATGTACCAGAAATCCAGGGTGCCCAATCAGAAGGCTGCTATGGGGGAAGAGCCCCCAAAGAGAAACTCTACTTAGGCAATTATGAGTGGAATAGTGGGATTGGGCCCCCTCACCAAAAAAAGCCTGTTAGGGCAATGCCTTAACGGAGCTGTGGGAACAGGGCTGCCACCTTCTGGACCCAAGAACAGTAGTGCCACCAGCAGCGTGCACCCTGAGCCTGGAAAATGCACCATTATGCCCAGGATAAAGTCCATGGACCCAAATATTATTTTGGAGCTTAAAGGTTTAATATCTTTGCCAATAGGTTTCAGTCTGCATGGCCAATTTGAGGCTTGCAATAACCCTTTCTTTTGGCCAATTTCTCCCTTTTGAAATAAGAACTGTTACCCAGCATCTGTCTTACCATTCTATCTTAAAAGCAAATAACTTGTTTATAGTTGTACAGGCTTACAGATGTAAAAACTTTGCCTTGAGTCTTAAATGAGACTTTGGACTTTAAACTTATGAACTGATGATTGGAACAAGACTTTGGAGGGACTATTAGGAAAGGGTGATTATATTTTGCAAGGTGAGAAGTACACATGATTTGGGGGGCCTGAGATGAAATGATAAAGTTTGGATGTTTGTTCCCTCCAAATATCATGTCAAAATTTGTACCCAATATGCAGATGGCGCCTAATAGGAAGTCTTTGTGTCATGAGGACAAACCCCTTATGAATGGGTGATGCCATCCTCTCTGTAATGAGTAAATTTTTGGTCTTAATTCCTATGAGAACGTAATGTTTAAAGGGGTCTGGCACTCCCCTCCTTGCACTCTTGTTTCTGCTGTCTCACGTGATTCTGCACACATGGCACCCCCCTTCACCTTCCACCACCACTTCCTCCTGCTGAAGGACCTCTACTATAAAACACTGATGGAAGAAAATGAGAGAAAAAACGGAAAATTAGCCAATATTCATGGATTGGGAGAATTAATATTGTTAAAATAACCATATTGCCCAAAGCAATCTACAGATTCAGTACAATATATATCAAATTACCAATTTCATTTCTCACAGAATTAGAAAAACAATCCTAAAATGCATATGAAGCCAAAAAAGAGTCTGAATAGCCAAAGCAATCCTAATTAAAAAAAAAAAAAAAAAGCGGAAGGCATCACATTACCTGACATCAAACTATACTATAAGGCCACAGTAAAGAAAACAGAATGGTACTAATACAAAAATAGACACATAGATCAATGGAAAAGAATAAGAAATCCAGAAAAAAAGCCACACACCTACAACCATCTGGTCTTCAACAAAACTGACAAGAACAAACACTAGGCAAACCACACCCATTTATTTTATTCAATAAATGGTGCTGGGGAAAATTGGAAATCCAGAATGAAGCTGGATTCCTACCTCGAGCCATATAGAAGGCTAATTCAAGATGAATTAAAGACTTAAATGTAAGACCTAAAACAATAAAAATTCTAAAAGAAAACCCAGGAAAAACTCCTCTGGATGTTGACCTAGGTAAGGATTTTATGACTAAGACCTTGAAAGCAGATACAACAAAAATAGACAAATGGGACTTAATTAAACTGAAAATCTTCTGCACAGCAAAAGAAATAATCAAAAGAGCAAATAGACAAACCAAAGAGTGGGAGAAAATATTTGCAAACTATGCACCTGACAAAGGACTAATATTCAGAATCCACAAGGAACTCAACGAGAAAAAATAATCCCATTTAAAAGTTGGCAAACAACATGAACACAAATTTTTCAAAAGGAGGCATACGAACTGCCAACAAACATGAAAAAATGCTCAACATCACTAATCATCAGAGAAATGCAAATGAAAACTACAAGGAGATACCATCTTACACCAGTCAGAATGGCTAGTATTAAAAAGTAAAAGAAAAAAAGATGTTAGTGAAGATGTAGAAAAGGGGAATGCTCATAGACTGCTGGTGGAAATATAAATTAGTACACCTCTATGGAAAATGTTATGTAGGTTTCTCAAAGAGCTAAAAATACAACTACCATTAGAGTAAGCAATCCAGTACTAGGTATCTCCCCCAAAGGAAAACAAATCATTATATGAAAGACACCTGCACTCGTATGTTTATCATATCGGTTTTCACAATAGCAAAGTCATGCAATCAACCTAAGTGTCCATCAATGAATAACTGGATACAGAAAATGTGGACTATGGAATACTACTCAACCATCAAAGACAGTTAAATAATATCTTTCCCAGCAACATGGATGGAACTTGAGCCTATTATCCTAAGTGAAATAATTCAGAAGCAGAGAGTCAAATGCCACATATTCTTACTTATAAGTTGGAGTTGAACAATAGGTACATATGGACATAGAGAGTGGAATAATAGACACTAGAGACTCCAAAAGGTGGGAGGGTGGGAGTGCAGTGAGGGGTGAAAAATTACCTATTAGGTACAATGTACACTGTTCAAGTGGTGGATACACAAAAAGCCCAAACTTCACTACTACGCAGTATATCCATGAAACAAAACTGCACTTGTACCCACTAAATATATAAAAAATGAATAATAAATATGGCCAGGCACTGTGGCTCATGCCTGTAATCTCAGCACTTTGGGAGGCTAAGGCAGGCAGATCACTTGAGGTCAGGAGTTTGACACCAGCCTGGCCAACATGGAAAAACCCTGTCTCTATTAAAAATACAAAAATTCGCCAGGCATGGTGGCTCACGCCTGTAATTCACGCTACTTGGGAGGCTGAGGCAGGAGAATCACTTGAACTCAGGAGGCAGAGGCTGCAGTGTGCTGAGATTGTGCCACTGCACTCCAGCCTGGGTGACAGAGTGAGACTCCATCTCAAATACATACATACATACATACATACATACTACAAAGCTATAGTAACAAAAACAACATAGTATTGGCATTAAAGAAAAAGACTCATACGCTAATGGCACAGGATAAAGAATCCAGAAATAAATCAATGCATTTACAGTTACCCATTTTCTACAAAGGTACCAAGAACATACTTTGGGAAAGGACAGTCTGTTCAATAAATGGTGCTGGGAAAATTGAATATTCACATGTAGAAGAATGAAACTAGTCCCCTATCTTCACCATATACAAAAAACCAACTCAAGATAGATTAAAGGCTTAAATGTAGCCTGGGACACAGCCAGGGTGGTGTCTTCACTGGGTCTCCCTCTTCATCCCCAGATAGCCTTTGTTTTCAGAGGGGACTTAGATAGTATTTCAAGAGGTTCATCCAGTGACCAGCCCCCACATAGGACTGTGTTTGGACCTGGGGCACCATCTCACGGCATCCTGCTCAGTGCTACCCACAGAACAGAAATATTTTCCACAGGTAAATCAGATGGCCAGGACCTACCCCTGACCCTTCTTTGGCCAAGGCACTTCCACAGTGCTCCTGGACCATCCTAGACCAGTCTCTGCCATCAAAAGGAGCCTAGGAAATTGTTGGGCATTGCCTCAGATGACTTGCCCCTATGCAGACCCAGATGAGCCTGGGGTGTAGTATCAGGGTGGACCTGGCCTGCCTGCAGTGCCCCCTTTTCACGTGGGGGACATGAAATATTTGGGGGCTTGCATGGGATGACTAAGCCCATGCAGGACCGACCACCACTTGGTTCTCACTGGCTCTCCATCTTGGGAGTAGGACTTAGAAACTTAGCTTTGGGGGTGCCTCCTAGGACCACATCCCATGTGAGGCCATGGCTGCCCCATAAGCACACTCTTCAGGCCTTTGGCTGGCTCAGACTAGTGTCCATCTTCAAGGCACATCTGGCAGCCACAGCCAGGCCTGGGACACGTTGCTGGGGTCTCTATGTCTGTCATGGGCTGGTCCCTGCCTGAAAGAGTGTCTGAAGCAAGGGCCATAGCTAGGCCTGGGACTCTCCCTTGGTGGCCTCACTGGCCTGGGCCTGGGCCCCCTCCTCCAGAGGAGAACTCAGAAACGTTTTCTTGAGACGCTGCTGATGACCAGGCCCACACAGGACCAGGGCCTGACCCTTGAGGCCCTGTGCTTTCCAGGCCTTCCTGACAGGCCCATGGCAATCTTCCTAACATGGTTTGGATTTGTGTCCCTACCCAAATCTCATGTTGAATTCTAATTCCCAGTGTTGGAGGTGGGGCCTGGTGGAAGGTAATTCGATCATGGGGGGGGGGGGGGTTTCTGATGATTTAGCACCATCCCTTTATTGCTGTCTTGTGATAGAGTTATCCCAAGATCTGCTTGTTTAAAAGTATGTATCACTTCCTCCTCTCTCTCTTCCTCTTGCTCCCACCATATAACAGAGCTTGCTTCCCCTTTGCCTTTCCACCACGATTGTAAGTTTCCCAAGGCCTCCTCAGAAGCAGATGCCTGTACAGCCTGCATAACCGTGAGCCAAATAAACCTCTTTTCCTTATACATTACCCATTCTCTGGAATGTCTTTATAGCAGTGTGAGAAACAGATGAATACAGTCCCTTCCCTTTGAGGAGGACTTGGAAGCATTTGTGGGAGGCACACTGATGACCAGGGGCCTTGCAAGACCATGGCTGTGTCCATTTCCCCTTCCTCTGACTGGCAGTCTGACTTCACAGAGTGTACATAGGAGCACTGGGGTAGGTGTTTGCAAAGCCAGGGCCTTACACAGGACTGTGGCAGGACCCAGGGCCTGCTCCCCAGGCCTCCCAGTCACTGGAGGGAAAGTGAGAAGTATTTTGGGGAGGCATCTTTCTGCTTCACTGTGAAGTACTAACCGGGGTCAACAGGGAGGCCTGAGGAGCACAGCACTTTCAGCCTCAGTACCACCTGGAGGCTAGAAGTGGTCTATCAGAGCCAGGACTCAGGCCATGGCTTGCCCCAGTGACACTGATCTTTTCTCTGACATTTCCTTCTCCCTTTATCATCTCCCCCAAGCACCTAAAAAAGAAACCAGAAGAACTTGAGTCCAAGGGGTATCAGAGGGGCAGATCATCTGGGGCCTGTTTTGCAGATTGAAATTGCATTGATTAATCTGAAAAGAGTTGCCACTTGTCATGATATTGAGTCTTCTTACCCATGAAAATGAACTCTCTATAGTTATTCAGTACAGAACTGTATAGAAAAAGATGAAGCAGATTGGAAGGCAAGCTCAGGAAAAGGCCTGAATCCTATTGCTCTGGAGTTGGAAAGTTATCCCATAGGCCAGTGGTTTTTAATTGGGGGTGAGTTTGCACCTTCCCTCCTGCCCTCCAAGAAGACATTTGGCAATGTTTGAAGACATTTTGGCTATCACACCTGGGGATCGAGGGAGTTGCTATGGGAATCTCCTTGGTAGAGGCCAAGGAAGCTGCTAAACCTACTCTGGTGCATGAGACAGCCCTCCACAACCAAAAATTGTCCAGCCCAAATGTTATTAATACTGAGATCAAGACATGGGCAGTGGCTGGGGAGCCATGTTGTCAGCTTTGACTGTGTGGAGGTGGATGACCTGGTGTGATAAGGGATTGGAGTCGGAGACAAGAGTTGGGAGGCCTGTACAAAGAGAGGGTTTATATTTTTTATAAAAGACTATTTTGTGACTGTGTATATTTTTTATAACAGAGTAAAAATAGAGGGTGTATATTTTTTATAACAGAGTAAAAATAGATGGTGTATATTTTTTAAAACAGATTATAAATAGAGGGTGTATAATTTTTATAACAGAGAAGAAAGAGAGGGTGTATATTTTTATAACAGTGTTAAAACAGAAGGTTTATATTTTTATAAAAGACGAATTTGTTAGTGTGTATATTTTTTATCAATGAGTACAAATAGAGGACGTATATTTTGTATAAAAGAGTGCAAGTAGCGGGTTTATATTATTTACAAAAGACTAATTTGTGAGTATATACTTTTTACAACAGAGTAAACATAGAGGGTGTATATTTTTAAAAACAGATTACAAATAAAGGGATTATATCTTTTATAAAAGACTATTTTGTGACTGTGTATTTTTAAAACAGTACAAATAGAGGGTGTTCATTAATTATAACGGAAGAAAATAGAGGGTTTATATTTTGTATAAAAGACTATTTTGTGAGTGTGTATATTTCTTATAACAGAGTACAGATAAAGGGAGTATATCTATTATAACAGAGTAGAAATAGAGGTTGTATATTTTTGAAAACAGAGTAAAATTAGAGGGTGTATATTTTTTATAACAGAGTACAAATAGAGGGTTTTAATTTTTCATAAAAGACTATTTTGTGAGTGTGTATATTTGTATAGCAGATTAAATTAGAGGTTGTATATTTTTATAACACAGTACAAATAAAGGCTTTATATTTTTTATAAAAAACTATTTTGTGAGTGTGTATATTGACTATAACAGAGCACAAATAGAGGGTTTATATTTTCTTAATCTGAGTACAAATAGAGGCTTTATATTATTAATAAAACACTATTTTCTGAGTGTGTATGTATTTTATAACAGAGTACAAATAGAGGGAGTATGTTTTTTAAAACCCAGTACAAATAGAGGGTTTACATTTTTTGCAAATGACTATTTTTTGAGTGTGTGTAATTTTTATAACAGAGTACAAACAGAGGCTGCATATTTTTATAACAGAGTACAAATATAGTATGTATATTTTTTATATCAGTGTGCAAATAGTGGGTTTATATTTTTTATAAAAGACTATTTTGTGAATGTGTATATTTTTTATAACAGTAAAAATATGGGGTGCATATTTTTTATAACAGAGTAGAAATTGGGGGTTTATATTTTGTATAAAAGACTATTTTTAAGCGTGTATAATATATATAACAGAGTACAAAGAGAGGATGTACATTTTTTATAACAGAGCACAAATTGTTTGTGGATATTTCTTTTTTTTTATTGCATTTTAGGTTTCGGGGTACATGTGAAGAACATGGAAGATTGTTGCATAGGTACACACATGGCAGTGTGATTTGCTGCCTTCCTCCCCCGTCACCTATATCTGGCATTTCTCCCCATGCTATCCCTCCCCAACTGCCCACACCCCACTGCCCCTCCCCTTTTTTCCCCCGACAGACCCCAGTGTGTGATATGCCCCTCCCTGTGTCCATGTGTTCGCATTGTTCACCACCCACCTATGAGTGAGAACATGCGGTGTTTGATTTTCTGTTCTTGTGTCAGTTTGCTGAGAATGATGGTTTCCAGGTTCATCCATGTCCCTACAAAGGACACGAACTCATCGTTTTTGATGGCTGCATAATATTCCATGGTGTATATGTGCCACATTTTCCCTGTCCAGTCTATCATCGATGGGCATTTGGGTTGGTTCCAGGTCTTTGCTATTGTAAACTGTGCTGCAATGAACATTCGTGTGCATGTGTCCTTATACTAGAACGATTTATAGTCTTTTGGATATATACCCAGTAATGGGATTGCTGGATCAAATGGAATTTCTATTTCTAGGTCCTTGAGGAATCGCCACACCATCTTGCACAATGGTTGAACTAATTTACACTCCCACCAACAGTGTAAAAGCGTTCCTATTTCTCCACATCCTCTCCAGCATCTGTTGTCTCCAGATGTGTATATTTCTTATAACAGAGTACAAATAGAGAGTTTATATTTTTTATGCAAGACTAATTTGTGAATGTGTATATTTTTTATAACCGATTACAAATAGAGGCCTTATATTTTTATAAAAGAGTAAAAATGGAGGGTGTATATATTTTAAAACAGAATAAAAATAGAGAGTGTATATTTTTTATAACAAAGTACAAATAGAAGGTTTATATTGTTTTGTAAAAGACTATTTTGTGAGTGTGTATATTATCATAACAGAGTACAAATAGCGGTAGTATAGGTTTTATAACAGAGTACAATTACAGGCTGTTTATATGTTATAACAGAGTACAAATAGAGGGTTTATATTTTATATAATAAACTATTTTTGTGAGTGTGTACATTTTCTATATCAGAGTACAAATAGAGGGTGTATATTTTTTAAAACAGATTACAAATAAAGTGAGTATATTTTTTAGAAAGACTATTTTGTGGTATCATGTATTTTTTATAACACAGTCAAAATAGAGGGTGTATATTTTTCATAACAGTAAAAATAGAGAGTTTACATTATTTATAAAAGACTACCTTGTATGTGTGTATGTTTTGTATAATAGAATACAAGTATAGGTTGTATATTTTTTATAACAGCATAAAAACAGAGGGTGTATATTTTTTATAACTGTGTACAAATAGAGGGATTATATTTTTTTAAAGTCTGTTTTTTATTTTTTTTTATTTTTTTTTAATGCATTTTAGGTTTGGGGGTACATGTGAAGAACATGGAAGATTGTTGCATAGGTACACACATGGCAGTGTGATTTGCTGCCTTCCTCCCCATCACCTATATCTGGCATTTCTCCCCCATGCTATCCCCTCCCCAACTCCCCCACCCCCCCACTCTCCCTCCCCTTTTCTCCCCCGACAGACCCCAGTGTGTGATACTCCCCCTCCCTGTGTCCATGTGTTCCCATTGTTCAACACCCGCCTATGAGTGAGAACATGCGGTGTTTGATTTTCTGTTCTTGTGTCAGTTTGCTGAGAATGATGGTTTCCAGGTTCATCCATGTCCCTACAAAGGACACGAACTCATCGTTTTTGATGGCTGCATAATATTCCATGGTGTATATGTGCCACATTTTCCCTGTCCAGTCTATCATCGATGGGCATTTGGGTTGGTTCCAGGTCTTTGCTATTGTAAACTGTGCTGCAATGAACATTCGTGTGCATGTGTCCTTATAGGAGAATGATTTATAGTCTTTTGGATATATACCCAGTAATGGGATTGCTGGATCAAATGGAATTCCTATTTCTAGGTCCTTGAGGAATCGCCACACCGTCTTCCACAATGGTTGAACTAATTTACACTCCCACCAACAGTGTAAAAGTGTTCCTATTTCTCCACATCCTCTCCAGCATCTGTTGTCTCCAGATTTTTTAATGATCGCCATTCTAACTGGCGTGAGATGGTATCTCAATGTAGTTTTGATTTGCATTTCTCTAATGACCAGTGATGATGAGCATTTTTTCATATGTTTGTTGGCTTCATGTATGTCTTCTTTTGTAAAGTGTCTGTTCATATCCTTCACCCACTTTTGAATGGGCTTGTTTGTTTTTTTCTTGTAAATGTGTTTCAGTTCTCTGTAGATTCTGGTTATCAGCCCTTTGTCAGATGGGTAGACTGCAAAAATTTTTTCCCATTCTGTTGGTTGCCGATTCACTCTAATGACTGTTTCTTTTGCTGTGCAGAAGCTGTGGAGTTTGATTAGGTCCCATTTGTCTATTTTGGCTTTTGTTGCCACTGCTTTTGGTGTTTTGGTCATGAAGTCCTTGCCTACGCCTATGTCCTGAATGGTTTTGCCTAGATTTTCTTCTAGGGTTTTTATGGTGTTAGGTCTTATGTTTAAGTCTTTAATCCATCTGGAGTTAATTTTAGTGTCAGGTGTCAGGAAGGGGTCCAGCTTCTGCTTTCTGCACATGACTAGCCAGTTTTCCCAACACCATTTATTAAACAGGGACTCGCTTCCACATTGTTTGTTTTTGTCAGGTTTGTCAAAGATCAGGTGGTTGTAGATGTGTTGTGTTGCGTCGGAGGTCTCTGTCCTGTTCCATTGGTCTATATCTCTGTTTTGGTACCAGTACCATGCTGTTTTGATTACTGTAGCTTTGTAGTATAATTTGAAGTCCGGGAGTGTGATGCCTCCAGCTTTGTTCTTTTTGCTTAGAATTGACTTGGCTATGCGGGCTCTCTTTTGGTTCCATATGAAGTTTAAGGTGGTTTTTTCCAGTTCTTCAAAGAAGGTCATTGGTAGCTTGATAGGGATAGCATTGAATCTGTAAATTACTTTGGGCAGTATGGCCATTTTGACAATATTGATTCTCCCTAGCCATGAACATGGAATATTTCTCCATCTGTTTGTGTCCTCTCTTATTTCATTGAGCAGTGGTTTGTAGTTCTCCTTGAAGAGGTCCTTTACGTTCCTTGTTAGTTGTATTCCTAGGTATTGTATTCTCTTTGTAGCGATTGTGAATGGCAGTTGGTTCTTGATTTGGCTGTCTTTAAGTCTGTTATTGGTGTATAGGAATGCTTGTGATTTTTGCACATTGATTTTATATCCTGAGACTTTGCTGAAGTTGCTTATCAGTTTCAGGAGATTTTGGGCTGAGACGATGGGGTCTTCTAGATATACAATCATATCGTCTGCAAATAGAGACAATTTGACTTCCTCCTTTCCTATTTGAATACCCTTTATTTCTTTTTCTTGCCTGATTGCTCTGGCTAGAACTTCCAGTACTATATTGAATAGGAGTGGTGAGAGAGGACATCCTTGTCTAGTGCCAGATTTCAAAGGGAATGCTTCTAGTTTTTGCCCATTCAGTATGATATTGGCTGTTGGTTTGTCGTAAATAGCTTTTATCATTTTGAGATACGTTCCATCAATACCTAGTTTATTGAGAGTTTTTAGCATAAAGGGCTGTTGAATTTTGTCAAAGGCCTTCTCTGCATCAATTGAGATTATCATGTAGTTTTTGTCTCTGGTTCTGTTTATGTGGTGGATTATGTTTATACATTTGCGTATGTTGAACCAGCCTTGCATCCCCGGGATGAGCCTACTTGATCATGGTGGATAAGCTTTTTGATGTGCTGTTGCAATCGTTTTGCCAGTATTTTATTGAAGATTTTTACATCTATGTTCATCATGGATATTGGCCTGAAGTTTTCTTTTCTTGCTGAGTCTCTGCCAGGTTTTGGTATCAGGATGATGTTGGTCTCATAAAATGATTTAGGAAGGATTCCCTCTCTTTGGATTGTTTGGAATAGTTTCTGAAGGAATGGTACCAGCTCCTCTTTGTATGTCTGGTAGAATCCGGCTGTGAACCCATCTGGACCTGGGCTTTTTTGGGTGGTAGGCTCTTAATTGCTGCCTCAACTTCAGACCTTGTTATTGGTCTATTCAGGGTT
>JAZHEH010001395.1:0-10852 GCA_036589455.1 Ateles fusciceps | reverse complement strand
TTCAAGCGATTCTCATGCCTCAGCCTCCCGAGTAGCTGGGACTACAGGCGCATGCCACCACTCCCAGCTAATTTTTTGTTTTTTTAGTAGAGACAGGGTTTCACTGTGTTAGCCAGGATGGTCTTGATCTCCTGACCCATGATCTGCCCGCCTCAGCCTCCCAAAGTGCTGGGATTACAGGCATGAGCCACCATGCCTGGCCAATCTCTTTTATTTTTATTTTTCATTTTTATTTTTTGAGATGGAGTGTCTCTCTGTTGCCCAGACTGGAGTGCCGTGGTGAAATCTCAGCTCACTGCAACTGCCGCCTCCCAGGTTCAAGCAATTCTCCTGCCTCCCGAGTAGCTGGGATTCCAGGTGCACACCACCACACCCAGCTAAGTTTTGTATTTTTAGTAGAGACGGGGTTTCACCATGTTGACCAGGCTGGTCTCGAACTCCTGACTTCAAGTGATCCACCGGCCTCAACCTCCCAAAGTGCTGGGATTTCAGGCATGAGCCACCACTCTCCGCCAAAAATCTCTTTCAAAAAATTAAAAATTGATTTAATAGAGTAGGGAATGTATTCTTCCTGACTCCCCCATCAATGATTCACTTTGGTACAGGCAAGTTACTCAACTTCTGATTTCTTGGTTTTCTTGTGGGTAAAAAGAGAATAGGACCTGATGACAAGACCATGTTTTATAAACATCTAGCAAAGCGTACACATATATTTAAGCAGTGATAACATTCACTTGTGAAATTAATGTACATCATCATATAAGTGGTATAATTGGTCAGGCTATACCATCCTCAAATAGTGACCTGAAGAATCATGAATCATCTTTCCCAGTTTACCTCTTTCTAAATTAAAAAAAGACGTAAGGACATTATCCTATGAAGCAAGACATAATTTAATCTTCCAATAGGCGCAAAATGTCTTACCAGAAATGTCTCAAAAGACTTTGTCTTCACCAAACAATGTGACCTTCCTGCCAAGGCCCAAAAGAGGCCAGCACACATCCACAGAGCCCTGTATTGTTTTTATACCGCTATCTTTAATTTTCAATGAGCATGATACTTTTAAAACACACACACACACAAATTAACCTTGTGTGAAACTCAGTGCCTGCTATGTTAGGAAGCAAATTAGTTCATTCTAGACACTGCTGTTTCGGCCAGAGGTAGAGGCTTCATTTTATTAAGCTCTGGTGAAAGCAAGCTCTTCAGTCAACCTTTGCGCCTGTATTACGAAGACCACATTTTGAAACACTTGCCTGTTAGGAAACTCGAAACCACACCACACAACCGGTCTCCTGGCAGAATGGGCAGTTAGACACAATATTCATTCTGCATTTCCAGTGGACTCACAGTAACAATATTTACTTTGCACCAACTATGTGCCAGACACTTTACAAATATTTACAGCTCTTCCAGTTACACATTTCAATGTCACATTAGAAATGAAGGTTAAAGGACTTAACCAACTCCACCAAGCCCAAATTCATGAGATTTACACTGAGTAAGGATTGGAAACCACGTCTCTTGGGATTTTTGCAAGGGTGGCTGAGACAAAGGGAGAACAGACGCAAAGTCAGGCAAGCAGGTTTCTATTAACCCCCGGCTGCTCTGTAACCATCGGCGGAGGCAGCCCCGAGCTTACAAAACGAGGCGTTTATATGGGGTGAAAGGGGCATAAGGGAGTTTCAGGACTGACATCGTCTATCCGCTGGCAACAGGCACAGAGATAGTTTGTTAACTTGCAACAGACCTACAATACATCATCCTGTGACTTTTGTGGTGGCAGTCTCTTTTTTTAAAAAGAGAGAAACCAGGATCTTTTTACAGATATGTGTCAAATAGGAATTTACAAGTGTGGATAACCAACATTTGTTTCCCTGTCCTCCCCTCGAGCTGCCAGGATGGCTGTAATCACGCCTGGCAGCCTTGATGTGGCACCTAGGTAGGGGCTCAGGAATGCAGCTGCAGAGCAATCAGAGGGGAGGGAAGGAGTCAGCTTGCGCAGCAATTTACAAAAGAGGTTGAATGGATTTACAGTTCCACGTGGCTATGGAGGCCACACAACTGTGGTAGAGGCAAAAGGCACTTCTCACATGGGGCATCACGAGAGAGAATGAGAGCCAAGAACAATGGGTTTCCCCTTATCAAACCGTCAGATCACCCACAACTTACCCCCCACGAGGACAGTCTGGGAGGAACCGCCCCCATATTCAATTATCTCCCACAACACACGGGAATTACGGGAGTACAATTCAAGATGAGATTTGGGTGCGGACACAGCCAAACCATCTCATTCCGCCCCTGGCCCCTCTGAAATCTTATGGCCTCACCTTTCAAAAACAATCATGCCATCTCAACAGTCCCCCAAAGTCTTAACTCATTTCAGCATTAAGTCTAAAGTCCACAGTCCAAAGTCTCATCTGAGACAAGGCAAGTCTCTTCTGCCTATGAGCCTGCAAAACCAAAAGCAGGTTAGTGACTTCCTAGATACAGTGGGGGTGCAGGCATTAGGTAAATACAGTCATTCCAAATGGGAGAAATTGGCCCCAAAAAAGGGGCTACAGGCCCCATGTAAGTCCAAAATCCACCAGGCAATCAAATCTTAAAGCTCCAAAATGATCTCCTGTGACTCCATGTCTCATATCCAGGTCACGCTGCTGCAGGAGGTGGGTTCCCATGGTCCTGGGCAGCTCTGCCTGTGGCTTTGCAGGTGCTTTCATGGGCTGGTATTGAGTGTCTGCAACATTCCCAGGCACACGGTGCAAGCTGTTGGTGGATCCACCATTCTGGGGTCTGGAGGACGGTGGCCCTCTTCTCACAGCTCCACCAGGTGGTGCCCCAGTGGGGACTCCGTGGGGGCTCCAACCCCACATTTCCCTTCTGCAGTGCCTTAGCAGAGGTTCTCCATGAGAGCCCTGCCCTGCAGCAAAACTTCTGCCCGCACATCCAGGTGTATCCGTACATCTTCTGAAATCTAGGCAGAGGGTCTCAAACCCCAATTCTTGACTTCTATGTACCCACAGGCTGAACACCACACAGAAGCTGCCAAGGCTTGGGGCTTGCATCCTCTGAAGCTGTACTTCGGCCCCTTTTAGTCACAGCTGGAGTGACTGGGATGCAGGGCGTCACGTCCCTAGGCTGCACATGGACAGGGACCCTGGGCCCTAAAAACGAGAGTACTTTTTCCTCCTGGGCCTCCAGGACTGTGATGGGAGGGGCTGCTGTGAAGACCTCTGAGGCATCCTGGAGACATTTTCCCCATTGTCCTGGTGATTAACATTCAGTTCTTTGTGACTTATGCAAATTTCTACAGCTGGCTTGAATGTCTCCTCAGAAAAAGGGATTTTCTTTTCTATAGCATTGCCAGACTGCAGGCTTTCCTAATCTTTATGCTGTTTCCCTTATAAAACTGAATTTATTTAACAACACTCAAGCCACCTCTTGAATGCTTCGCTGCTTAGAAATTTCTTCCACCAAATATCCTAAATTATCTCTCTGAAGTTCAAAGTTCCACAGATCTCTAGGGCAGGGCAAAATGCAGCCCGTATCTTTGCTAAAACATAGAAGTCACCTCGCCCCGCATTCCCAACAAGTTCCTCATCTCCATCTGAGACCACTTCAGCCTGGATTTAACTGTCCATGTCACTATCAGCATTTTGGTCAAAGCTTATAATGCAACAAATCTCTAGGGAGTTCCCAACTTTCCCACATTTTCCTGACTTCCTAGTCCTCCAAACTGTGCCAACCCTGCCTGTTACCCAGTTCCTAAGTTGCTTCCACATTTTTGGGTATCTTTTCAGCAGTGCCCGCTCCTCTGGTTCCAGTGTACTGTATTAGTCTTTTTTCATGCTGCTGAGACTGGCAATTTTCAAAAGGAGGAGGACTTTAATGGACTTACAGTTCCACATGGCTAGGGAGGCCTCGCAATCATGGCGGAAGGTGAAGGCACTTCTCACATGGTGGTGGCAAGAGAGCCAAGCAAAAACAGGTTTCCCCTTATCAAACCATCAGATCTCGTGAGAAGTATTCACTACCACAACAACAGTAAGGGAGAAACTGCACCATGATCTAACTATCTCCCACCAGGTAGCTCCCACAATACGTGGGAATTATGGGAGTATACAATTCAAGATGAGATTTGGGTGGGGACATAGCCAAACCATATCAGCAATCAGTGGGTAATCCATGTGTAAGTAACATGTTCTATGAGCTGCTCTAGCGAATTCCCCAACCCCGGGGAGGGGGTATGGGAACCCCAAATTACAGCCAGTCGTTCGGAAGCACAGAGCACAACCTAGGGCTTGCAATTAACATCTGAAGTGAGAGGCAGAGTGAGGAGGGATAGGACAGGGAGTGGAGACTCAATCCCCTAACCTGTGGAACCTGATGCTATCTCCAGGTAGATCACGGCACACTAAACTGAATTCATGACATCCAGTTGGTGTCCAGTGGAGAACTGTCTGATGTGCAGGGAGAAGCCCCACCTATCTAGCGGTGAGGGGTTTTGGTGTTGAGTGGCTGTGGTACTAAAGAGAAAAAAGCTGTTTTTTTCTTCAGAGGCAATGTGAGTAGTCAGGGTGGGGTTCCGTGTGAATTTTTAGGTGGAATGGCCAGGAACAGCCTCATCTAGAAGGTGGCTTTAAGAGAAGCCCTGAGGGAGAAGAGACCACTGCCTATGTAGATATCTTGGAGAACACTCCAGAAAAAGGAATGCAATAAGGCTAATAAAAGGCCCTCAGGTGGTGTTCGATGATTTGGAGAATGGTGAGGAGGCCATGCAGGTCAGGCAGATTGGTGAAGGGACAGAGGAGGAGACGCGGTCAGACAGGTGAAGGGTGGGAGAAGTGTAGGAGCTTGCAGAGCGTAGTAAGACCTCTGAGTGAGCTAGGGTCACTTTGGGCAGAAGAGCCACCCATGCTCATAACCAGGCAGGTGAAAAAGATAAGAGGGGACTCTACCTTTTTTTTTTTCTGAGACAGAGTTTCACTCTGTTGCCCAGGCTGGAGTGCAATGGCGCAATCTCAGCTCACCGCAAACTCTGCCTCCCAGGTTCAAGCAATTCTCCTGTCTCAGCCTCCCAAGTAGCTGAGACTACAGGTGCCCGCCACCACACCCGGCTAATTTTTTTTTTTTTTGTATTTCAAAACCCTACAGAGAGGGTTTCACCATCTTGGCCAGGCTGGACTTGAACTCCTGACCTCATGATCCACCCCGACTCAGCCTCCCAAAGTACTAGGATTACAGGCGTGAACAATGGATGTTGGTGTGAAAGAGGATTGTTTGCCTTCGTGGTACTCCTCCCCCCGAGGCATCTGTTGGGTTCAGGGCAAATGGAACACAGAAGGCTGTGGGAGGGAGAGCTGGGAGAGTGGAGAACGAATGAGTAGGAAAAGGAAGAGGGGGCTTCCTGGTGCCCACCCTTGGTGGTCTAAGCACAGGTGAAGGGTTACCTAAGGGGTCGGTAAGAAATATTGCAGCCAGGCACGGTGTCTCATGCCTCTAATCCCAGCATATTAGGAGCCTGAGGTGGGCGAGGGGTCGAGACCAGCCTGGCCAACATGGTGAAACCCCATCTCTACTAAAAATACAAAACTTAGGCTGGGCGTGGTGGCACGTGCTTGTAATTCCAGCTACTCGGGAAGCTGAGGCAGGAGACTTGCCTGAACCCGGGAGGCAGAGGTTGCACTGGACGGAGATTGTGCCACTGCACTCCAGCTTGGGTGACAGAGCGAGACTCCGTCTCAAAAAAAAAAAAAGAAATATTTGCACCAGTCATCTAGCCCTTTGGGTAAGATGAGTTCTCAACAGCCAGCAGAAGCATCCTATGGGTAGGCACAGTAATGAGGGCGCCTGCCATTCTCCTCGGCTCGCACAATCTACCAGACCCGTTTACTGCAAAATCCTCTGTCTACCCTGGGATGCACGTTAGAACCAAGGCAGGGAAACTGACGTTCAGTGGCAGTATCTAGGTAAGCCCTGTCCAATGCATTTACTAGCTCTCTTGAGACCTAAGCCATCCGAATTACACTGCTAATACCTATTTGTATACAGGAATTAGATAAGGATAAGAAGAGCCAGGCATGGTGGCACGTGCCTGTGGTCCCAGGTACTAAGGAGGCTGAGGTGGGAGGATCGCAGAGCGAGACCTCATCTCTTAAGAGAGAGAGAAACCCCAAACCAACAACAAAAATGCCCCTAATAAACATGTGATAGTTGGACTGTGAATACCGAATTGGATTCGGGTGTGGCTAGACAGCTTGATTCGCAGGGGCAGAAAGAAGGCACTGACTTCCCGGCTGGATCAGAAAGGTGCTTTCCCGAGCGGCGTCCTGGGCTGCTCAGCTTTCTGGAGAGAAGGTGGCTTATTTCTGTTCCCTTCCCCCCTGCAGCTGCAGGGTCACACTCTGTGGGCCGGAGCCCTCCCCTGCGCCTCTGCTGACTCCGAGGGGTGTCGGGCAGGTGAAGCCAGGCAGGGCTCCCGGTGTGGACCGCAGCGGTGGGGGTTACTCATGCCAGATGGGAAAGGGTCTCATCAGTCTATAGGGACAGCAAGGCTTCCTGGTCGTATCATTTCCATTTGGATTTTTGACAGGATCCTCCCATTCCCACCGGATGTGGGGGAAAATCTTTTGGGCCATCTGTCAGCATTATTTTCCTCCAGCGAGTTTGGGCCCCTCCCATAAAGCTTACAGGGCAAGATACTGGGACTCCTCCCCCGCAGGCGCCCCCTCGCCACCCACACGCCTTTTACTCACCCAGGCCAGGGGCCCCCGAGCCCCGCATGGTGCTGTTCCCTGTGGAAACCACGAGGCGGCGCTGCTGAGCGCCTCGCCACCCACACGCCTTTACCCCAGGCCAGGGCCCCGGAGCCCCACATGGTGCTGTTCCCTATGGAAACCACGAGGCGGCGCTGCTGAGCCCCTCGCCACCCACACGCCTTTACCCCAGGCCAGGGCCCCGGAGCCCCGCATGGTGCTGTTCCCTGTGGAGACCACGAGGCGGCGCTGCTCAGCCCCTCGCCACCCACACGCCTTTACCCCAGGCCAGGGCCCCGGAGCCCCACATGGTGCTGTTCCCTGTGGAAACCACGAGGCGGCGCTGCTGAGCCCCTCGCCACCCACACGCCTTTACCCCAGGCCAGGGCCCGGAGCCCCACATGGTGCTGTTCCCTATGGAAACCACGAGGCGGCGCTGCTGAGCCCCTCACCACCCACACGCCTTTTACTCACCCCAGGCCAGGGGCCCCCGAGCCCCGCATGGTGCTGTTCCCTGTGGAAACCACGAGGCGGCGCTGCTGAGCCCCTCGCCACCCACACGCCTTTACCCCAGGCCAGGGCCCGGAGCCCCACATGGTGCTGTTCCCTATGGAAACCACGAGGCGGCGCTGCTGAGCCCCTCGCCACCCACACGCGTTTACCCCAGGCCAGGGCCCCGGAGCCCCGCATGGTGCTGTTCCCTGTGGAAACCACGAGGCGGCGCTGCTGAGCCCCTGGCCACCCACACGCCTTTTACCCAGGCCAGGGCCCCGGAGCCCCACATGGTGCTGTTCCCTGTGGAATCCCCGAGGCGGCGCTGCTGAGCCCCTCGCCACCCACACGCCTTTACCCCAGGCCAGGGCCCGGAGCCCCACATGGTGCTGTTCCCTATGGAAGCCACGAGGCGGCGCTGCTGAGCCCCTCGCCACCCACACGCCTTTACCCCAGGCCAGGGCCCCCGGAGCCCGCATGGTGCTGTTCCCTGTGGAAACCACGAGGCGGCGCTGCTAAGCCCCTCACCACCCACACGCCTTACCCCAGGCCAGGGCCCCGGAGCCCCGCATGGTGCTGTTCCCTGTGGAAACCACGAGGCGGCGCTGCTCAGCCCCTCGCCACCAGCACGCCTTTACCCCAGGCCAGGGCCCCGGAGCCCCACATGGTGCTGTCCCTGTGGAAACCACGAGGCGGCGCTGCTGAGCCCCTCGCCACCCACACGCCTTTACCCAGGCCAGGGCCCGGAGCCCCACATGGTGCTGTTCCCTATGGAAACCACGAGGCGGCGCTGCTGAGCCCCTCACCACCCACACGCCTTTACCCCAGGCCAGGGCCCCGGAGCCCCGCATGGTGCTGTTCCCTGTGGAAACCACGAGGCGGCGCTGCTGAGCCCCTCGCCACCCACACGCCTTTTACTCACTTCAGGCCGGGGCTCCCGAGCCCTGCATGGTGCTGTTCCCTGTGGAAACCACGAGGCGTCGCTGCTGAGCCCCTCGCCACCCACACGCCTTTTACCCCAGGCCAGGGCCCCGGAGCCCCACATGGTGCTGTTCCCCTGTGGAAACCACGAGGCGGCGCTGCTGAGCCCCTCACCACCCACACGCCTTTACCCAGGCCAGGGCCCGGAGCCCCACATGGTGCTGTTCCCTATGGAAACCCACGAGGCGGCGCTGCTGAGCCCCTCGCCACCCACACGCCTTTACCCCCAGGCCAGGGCCCCGGAGCCCCCACATGGTGCTGTTCCCTATGGAAACCACGAGGCGGCGCTGCTGAGCCCCTCGCCACCCACACGCCTTTACCCCAGGCCAGGGCCCCGAGCCCCGCATGGTGCTGTTCCCTGTGGAAACCACGAGGCGGCGCTGCTGAGCCCCTCGCCACCCCACACGCCTTTTACTCACCTCAGGCCGGGGCTCCCGAGCCCTGCATGGTGCTGTTCCCTGTGGAAACCACGAGGGCGGCGCTGCTGAGCCCTCGCCACCCACACGCCTTTTACTCACCTCAGGCCGGGGCTCCCGGAGCCCCCCCCCCCCCCCTGCATGGTGCTGTTCCTTATGGAAACCACGAGGCGGCGCTGCTGAGCTAAGGCCAAAGCCGAGGCTCGTTCCTCCACGCTGCGGACAAGAGGCGCGCCGCTGGTTCGAGTCCTCAGCAGGATCCTCTCCCGGCTGCCAGCGCTCTGGCTTATTCACTGATTCTCCCATCGCTACAGCAAACATCGACTGAGTGCCACCGGGGGGCCAAGAAATGGAAAATGACACATGTTCGCTGGTATAGTACCTAAACACTAAAAAACACTCTGCTGGCCGGGCGCGATGGCTCATGCCTGTGATCCCAGCGCTTTGGGAGACCGGGGTGGGTGGATCACGAGGTCAGGAGTTCAAGACCAGCCTGACCAAGGTGGTGAAACCCTGTCTCTACTAAAAATACAAGATTAGCCGGCGCAGTGGCAGGTGCCTGTAATCCCAGCTACTTGGGAGGCTGAGGTAGGAGAATTGCTTGAACCTGGGGGGTGGAGGTTGCAGTGAGCTGAGATCACTCCACTGCCCTCCAGCCTGGGCAGCAAGAACAAAACACTCTCCTGGCCAGGCCAGTGACGCACACCTATAATCCCAGCTACTTGGGAGGCTGAGGCAGGAAAAAACAGACTGAACCCAGGAGGTGGAGGCTGCAGTGAGATGGCGGCACTGCACTCCAGCCTGGCGACAGAGCAAGACTCTGTCTCAAAACAAAACAAGACAAAAACAAAATCAAGAAAAGCCCGCTCTCAGTAACTCCCCCAGGCCCCCACGTGGAGCTGGAGAGGCTCCACTGAGCAGCCTAGGTCTTGGGGAGTAGGTGGGTCGCCTAGGAGAGCCTGACTATAGGGACGGGGGAGCAGAGGGGGTCTGCAGGTGCGGGGCAACCAGGCCGAGGCAGACGGGTGTGACTCACAGTGAGGAGGCTGGACTAGAAAGAGCGTCCCTGGGGGTCTCAGCTTCTTTATCTGTAAAAATAAGCTCCAGGGGCCCAGGGCAGCTCTGCAAGGACCTCTGCCACAGGTGCGGCCAATCCCAACTCCTCACCAAATTGAACGCAGCAGCTAAGAGTGCCCACTTCATGCCACGACGTGCTCCCTCGCCTGGTGGAAGGGAAGGTGCCCAGCACAGGCTGTAAGAGGCATGGAGGATGCCTAGATCGTGAGATGGACAGGCCTGCTCCTAACTCCCAGCTCTGCCAGCTATATCCAGTGCCCCTGACAAGTCCCTTGACCTCTCTGACCTCCTGCTTCCTCTTGTAGAAAATGAGACTGATGGGCTGGGCATGGTGACTTATGCCCATCATCCCAGCACTTTGAGATGCTGAGGCAGGAAAATCCCTTGAGGCCAGGAGTCTGAGACCAGCCTGGGCAACACAGTGAGACCCCATCTCTACAAAAAAATTTTTTTAAATTAGCCAGGCATGGTGGCACACCGTGTCGTCCCAAATACTTGGGAGGCTGAGGTGGGGAGGTTCACTTAAGCCCAGGAGTTCAAGGCTGCAGTGAGCTATAATTGTACCACTGCACTCCAGTCTGGGCAACAGAGAGAGATCCTGTCTCAAAAAAAGAAAGAAAGAAAGAAATGAAATGAAATTGATGCTGCTTGCTTTTATTTGGGGAGAACGTGTTCTGGCAGGGTTTAAGAGCCAGGAGGCTGTGCTGAAGTTCTGGCCCACCCACTTACTAATTGTGTGTCCCTGGGAGTCACTGGATCTCCCTGAGTCAGAGTTTCTGCCCTGCCTTACATAAGTATACACTGTCTATCTTATAAAATTAATGAAAACTTAAATAAGGTGGTGTTTTCAATCCAGGAGCTACAGCGTGATGGGGGCTGAATTACACTTGCTACCAGAACAGTTGAGCCGTGTGTCCTGCCTTGATTTGTTGATTAATGTTAGGCTTGTTGCCTTGTCTCCACAGCAAGAGTTCAAGTTTCACAGGGTCACGGATTCTGTTGCCCCGCACCATGCCCAGCGCACAGCAAGCCTGGAATGCACAATCTCCATGCCGAGCACCAGGGCCGCTTCACTCGGACCTTGTGTCCGCCTTCTATTTTTCTTCCTTTTTTTTTTTTTGAGACGGAGTC
>JAZHEH010001393.1:0-14832 GCA_036589455.1 Ateles fusciceps | reverse complement strand
TTTTTAATAACAGAGTCAAAAGGAGGCAGTATTTATTTTAAATTGAGTATACAGGGAGGGTATATATTTTATATAAGAGTTAAAAACTGATGGTGAATATTTTCTATAACAGAGTAGAATCACAGGTTGTATTTTCTTTAAAATAGAGTACTAGCCGTGGGAGAAAATTTTTTATAACAGAGTACAAAAGGAGGCTTAATTTATCTTAAAACTGAGTACACAGGGAGGGTATATATTTATATAAGAGAGTACAAAGTGAGGGTGAATATTTTGTATAACACAGTAGAATCACAGTTTGTATTTACTTTAAAACAGAGTACTGGTAGAGGGAGTACATATTTTATAAAGAGTCCAAAGTGAGGGTGAATATTTCGTATAACAGAGTAGAATCACAGGTTGTATTTACTTTAAAACAGAGTGACGGCAAAGGGGGTATATTTATTATAACAGAGTACAAATTTAAGGAGTACAATTTTAGCAGTGTAGAAACAGATGGGGGTATTTACTTTAAAACAGAGTACCGGCAGATTGAGTATATATTTTATCACAGAGTGTACAAATTTAGGGTGCACAATTTTAACAATAGTGTAGAATAAGAAGGTGTATTTACTTTCAAAACTGAGTACCGGTAGAGGGGTGTATATTTTTTATAACAGAGTACAAAGGGAGGTAGTATTTATTTTAAAACTGAGTACACATGGAGGGTATATATTTTATATAAGAGAGTACTATGTGAGGGCGAATATTTTCTATAAAATTGTAGATTCACAGGTTGTATTTACCTTAAAGCAGAATATGGGTAGAGGGAGTGTATTTTTTATAACAGAGTACAAGTTGGGGGTGTATAATTTTTACAACAGTGTAGAAATAGAAGGTTTATTTACTTCAAAACAGAGTACATTTAGAGGGTGTACATGTTTTATAACAGAGTACAAAAGAACGTAGTATTTATTTTCAAACTGAGTACACATATAGGGTATATATATTATAAAAAAACTACAAAGTAATGGGGGAATATTTTCTATTACAGAGTAGAATCACAGGTTTTATTTACTTTAAAACAGATTAAGGGCAGATGGAGTATATTTTTTAAAACAGAGTAGAATTTTAGGGTGTATAATTTTTACCACAGTGTAGAAATAGAAGGTGCAATTATTTTAAAACAGAGTACATATAGTGGGTGTATATTTTTTATAACATAGTAGAAAAGGAGGTAATATTTATTTTTAACCTGAGTACACATGGAGGGTATATATTTTATAAAAGAGAGTAAAATGTGTGGGTGAATATTTTCTATACCAGAGCAGAATCACAGGTTGTATTTACTATAAAACAGAGTACCGGTAGAGGGAGTATATTTTTTATTACAGAGTAGAAATTAACGGTGTATTAATTTTACAACAGTGTAGAAATAGAAGTTGTATTTATTTCAAAACAGAGTACATTTAGACTGTGCATATTTTTTATAACAGAGAACAAAAGGAAGTAGTATTTATTTTAAAACTGAGTACACATAGAGGGTACCTATTTTATATAAGAGAGTACAAAATGAGGGGGAACATTTTCTATAACAGAGTAGAATTACAGGTTCTATTTACTTTAAAAACAGAGTACTGGAAGAGGGAGTATATTTTTATAACAGAGAACAAATTTATGGTTTATAATTTTTATAACAGTGTAGAAAGAGAAGGTATATTTATTTTAAAACAGAGTACATTTTAAGGGTGTATATATTTCATAACACAGTACAAAAGGAGGTAGTATTTATTTTAAATCTGACTACATATGGATGGTATATATTTTATATAAGAGAGTAGTAATGAGGGCGAATATTTTTATAACAGAGTAGATTCACAGGTTGTATTTACTTTAAAGCAGAATACCGGTAGACGGAGTGTATTTTTTATAACAGAGTACAAATTTTGGGTGTACATTTTCTACAACAGTGTAAAAATAGAAGATGTATTTATTTTAAAACCGAGTACATTTAGAGGGTGTATATTTTTTATAACAGAGTACAAAAGGAGTTAGTATTTATTTTAAAACTGAGTACACATGGAGGGTGTATATATTTCATAAGAGAGTACAAAGTGAGGGTGAATATTTTCTATAAGAGTGTAGAATCACAGGTTGTATTTACTTTAAAACAGAGTACCAGTAGAGGGTGTATATTTTTTATAACAGAGTACAAAAGGAGGTAGTATGTATTATAAAACTGAGTACACATGGAAGGTATATATTTTATATAAGAGAGTACAAATTGGGGGTGAATATTTTTTACAACAGAGTAGAATCACAGGTTGTATTTACTTTAAAACAGAGTACCGGTAGAGGGAGTATATTTTTATAACAGAGTACAAATTTAGAGTGTATAATTTTTACAAAGTGTAGAAACAAAAGTTGTATTTATTTTAAAACAGAGTATATTTAGAGGGTGTATATTTTTGTAACACAGTACAAGGTTAGGGTGTATAATTTTTACAACAGTGTAGAAATTAGAAGAGTGTATTTATTTTAATACAGAGTACATTTATAGGGTGTATCTTTTTTATAACAGAGAACAAAAGGAGGTAGTATTTATTTTAAAAGTGAGTACAGATGGAGGGTATATATTTTATATAAGAGAGTACAAAGTGAGGGTGAATATTTTCTATAACAGAGTAGAATCACAGGTTGTATTTACTTTAAAAGAGAGTAACGGAGGAGGGAGTATATGTTTTGTAACAGACTACAAATTTAGTGTGTATAATTTTTGCAACAGTGCAGAAATAGACGGTGTATTTATTTTAAAACAGAGTACATTTAGAGGGTGTATATTTTATATAACAGAGAACAAAAGGAGGGTAGTATTTATTTTAAAACTGAGTACACATGGAGGGTATATATTTTATATAAGAGAGTACAAATTGAGGGTGAATATTTTCTATAACAGAGTAGAATCACAGGTTGTATTTACTTTAAAACAGAGTACCGGTAGAGGGTGTATATTTTTAATAACAGAGTACAAAACGAGGTAATATTTATTTTAATACTGAGTACACATGGAGGGTATGTATTTTATATAAGAGAGTACAATGTAAGGGTGAATATTTTCTATAACAGAGTAGAAACACAGGTTGTATTTACTTCAAAACAGAGTAAAGGTAGAGGGTGTATATTTTTTATAACAGAGTACAAAAGGAGGTAATATTTATTTTAAATCTGAGTACACATGAAGGTTATGTATTTTATATAAGAGAGTACTAGGTGACGTTGAATATTTTGTATAACAGAGGAGAATCACAGGTTGTATTTTCTTTAAATCAGAATACCGGTTGAGGGTGTATATTTTTTATAACAGACGATAAAAGAGGTAGCATTTATTTTGAAAACTTAGTACATATTGTGTGGACATATTTTATATAACAGAGTTTAAAGTGCGGGTAAATAATTTCTATAGCAGCGTAGAATCACAGGTTGTATTCATTTTAAAATAGAGTACCTTTAGAGGGAGTATATTTTTTATAACAGAGTACAAATTTAGGGGGTATAATTTTTAAAACAGTGTAGAAATAGAAGGTTTATTTATTTTAAAACAGAGTATATTAAGAGGGTGTATATTCTTTACAACAGAGTACAAAAGGAGGTAGTATTTATTTTAAAACTGAGTACACATGGAGGGTATGTATTATATATAAGGGAGTACAAATTGAGGGTGACTATTTTCTATAACAGAGTAAAATCACAGGTTTTATTTACTTTAAAACAGGGTACTGGCAGAGGGTGTGTATTTTTTATAACACAGTACAAAAGGAGGTAGTATTTAATTTAAACCTGAGTACACATTTAGGGTATATATATTATATAAGAGAGTAAAAAGTGAGGGTGAATATTTTCTATAACAGAGTAGAATCACACGTTTTATTTATTTAAAAATATAGCACGGGTAGATGGAGTATATTTTTTATAACAGAGTACAACTTTAGGGTGTATAATTTTTACAAAAGTGCAGAAAATGAAGGTGTATTTATTTTAAAACAGAGTACATTTATAGGGTGTATGTTTTTTTTAACAGAGTAAAAATTTGGTAGTATTTATTTTAAAACTGAGTACACATGGTGGGTATATATTTTATATTAGAGAGTACAAAGTGAGGGTGGATATTTTCTGTAACAGGGTAGAATCACAAGTTATATTTACTTTAAAAACAGAGTAGCGGTTGAGGGAGTGTATTTTTTATAACAGAGTACAAAAGGGGGTAGTATTTATTTTAAAACTGAGTACACATGGAGGGAATATATTTTATATAAGGGAGTACAAAGTGAGGGTGAATATTTTCCATAAGAGAGTAGAATCACAGGTTGTATTTACTTTAAAACTGAATACCGGTAGAGGGAGTGTATTTTATATAACAGTGTACAAATTTAGGGTGTATAATTTTTACAGCAGTGTAGAAATAGATTGTGTATTTATTTTAAAACAAAGTAACTTTAGAGGGTGTATATTTTTTAAAACAGAGTACAAAAGGAGGTAGTCTTAATTGTAAAACTGAGTACACATAGAGGGTATATATTTTATATAAGAGAGTACAAAGTAAGGGTGAATATTTTCTACAACAGAGTAGAATCACAGGTTGTATTTACTTTAAAACAGAGTACCGGTAGAGGGAGTATATTTTTATAACAGAGTACAAATTTAGGTTGTATAATTTTTACAACAGTGCAGAAATAGAAGGTGTATTTACTTTAAAACAGAGTATATTAAGAGGGCGTATATTCTTAATAACAGAGTACAAAAGGAGGTAGTATTTATTTTAAAAATGAGTACACGTGGAAGGTATATATTTTATATAAGAGAGTACAAATTGAGGGTGAATATTTTCTATAACAGGGTAGAATCACAGGCTGTTTTTACTTTCAAACAGAGTACTGGTAGAGGGTATATATTTTTTATAACAGAGTACAAAAGAAGGTAGAATTTATTTTAAAACTGAGTACACATGGAGGGTATATATTTTATATAAGAGAGTTCAAAGTGAGGGTGAATATTTACAATAATAGAGTAGAATAACAGGTTTTATTTTACTTTAAAACATAGTACCAGGAGAGGGTGTATATTTTTTATAACAGAGTACAAATTTAGGGTGTATAATTTTTAGAACAGTGTAGAAATAAAAGGTGTATTTATTTTAAAACAGAGTACATTTAGAAGGTGTATACTTTTTACAACAGAGTACAAAAGGTGGTAGTATTTATTTTAAAACGGAGTACACATGGAAGGTATACATCTTATATAAGAGAATACAAATAGAGGGTGAATATTTTCAATAACAAAGTAGAATCACAGATTGTACTTACTTTAAAATAGAGTACCAGTAGAGGGAGTATTTTTTTTATAACAAAGAACAAAGTTAGGTTGTATAAGTTTTACAACTGGGTAGAAATAGAAAGTGTATTTATTTTAAAACAGAGTACATTTAGAGGGTGTGTATTTTTTATGACAGTCTACAAAAGGAGGTAGAATTTATTTTAAAACTGAGTGCACATGGAGGGTATATATTGTATATAAGAGAATACAAAGTTAGGGTTAGTATTTTCTATAACAGGGTAGAATCGCAGGTTGTATTTACGTTAAGACAGAGTACCGGTAGAGGGTGTATATTTTTTATAACAGACTACAAAAGGTGGTAGTATTTATTTTAAAACTGAACACACATGGAAGGTATATATTTTATATAAGAAAGTAGAAAGTGAGGGTCAATATTTTGTATAACAGAGTAGAATACCAGTTTGTATTTACTTTAAAACAGAGTACAGGTAGAGGGAGTATATTTTTTATAATAGAGTACAAATTTAAGATGTATAATTTTTACAACAGTGTAGAAATAGAAGGTGTATTTATTTTAAAACACAGTACCGGTAGAGGGTGTATATATTTTTTTAAAGAGTACAAAAGTAGGTAGTATTTATTTTAAAACTGAGTACACATGGAGGGCACATATTTTATATAAGAGAGAAAAAAGTGAGGGTGAATATTTTCTATAACAGTGTAGAATCACAGGTTGTATTTATTTTAAAACAGAGTATCGCTAGAGGGATTATATTTTCTATAACAGTGTACAAATTTAGAGTGTATAATTTTTACAGCAGTGTAAAAATTGAAGGTGTATTTATTTTAAAACAGACTACCCTACCGGTAGAGGGTGTATATTTTTTATAACAGAGTACAAAAGGAGGTAGTATTTATTTTAAAACTGAGTACTCATGGAGGGTATATACTTTATATAAGACTACAAAGTGAGGGTGAATATTTTCTATAACAGAGTAGAATCACAGTTTGCATTTACTTTAAAACACAGTAACGGTAGATGGAGAATATTTTTTATAACAGAGTACAAATTTATGCTGTGTAATTTTTACAACAGTGTAGAAAAAGAAGGTGTATTTATTTTAAAACAGAGTACATTTAGAGGGTGTATAATTTTTAAAACAGAGTACAAAAGGAGGTAGTATTTATTTTAAAACTGAGTACACATGGAGGGCATATATTTTATATAAGAGAGAACAAAGTGAGGGTTAATATTTTCTAAAACAGAGTAGAATCACAAGTTGTATTTACTTTAAAACAGAATACCGGTAGAAGGAGTATATTTTTTATGACAGAGTACAAATGGAGGTAGTATTTATTTTAAAACTGAGTACACATGGATTGGACATATTTTATATAAGAGAGTACAAAATGAGGCTGAATATTTAATATAACAGAGTAGAATCACAGGTTGTGTTTATATTAAAATGAGTAGCTGTAGAGGCAGTGTGTTTTCTATAACATAGTAAAAATTTCTGGTGTATAATATTTACAACACTGTAGAAATACAAGGTGTATTTATTTTAAAACAGAGTACATTTAGAGGCTACATATTTTTTAAAACAGAGTACAAGAGGAGGTAGTATTTATTTTAAAACTGAGTACACATGGAGATTATATATTTTGTATAAGAGAGTCAAAGTGAGGGTGAATATTTTCTATAACAGAGTAGAATCACAGATTGTATTTACTTTAAGATAGAGTGACGGTAGAGGATGTATATTTTTATAACAGAGTCCAAATTAAGGGTGTATAATTTCTACAACAGTATAGAAATAGAAGGAGTGTTTATTTTAAAACAGAGTACATTTAGAGGGTATATGTTTTTTATAACAGAGTACAAAGGGAGGTAGTATTTATTTTAAAACTGAGTGCACATGGAGGGTATATATTTTATATAAGACAGGAAAAAGTAAGGGTGAAGATTTTCTATAACAGAAGAGAATCACAGGTTGTATTTATTTTAAAACAGAGTACCAGTAGAGGGAGTATATTTTTTATATCAGAGTAAAAATGGAGGTAGTATTTACTTTAAAACTGAGTACATATAGAGGGTATATATTTTACATAAGACAGTACAAAGTGAGAGTGAATATTTTCTATAACAGAGTAGAATCACTGGCTGTATTTACTTTAAAACAGTATACCGGTAGAGGGAGTATATTTTTAAAACAGTACAAATTTACGGTGTATAATTTTTACAACAGTGTAGAAATAGAAGGTGTATTTATTTTAAAACAGAGTACCATAAGACAGTACAAAGTGAGAGTGAATATTTTCTATAACAGAGTAGAATCACTGGCTGTATTTACTTTAAAACAGTGTACCGGTAGAGGGAGTATATTTTTTATAACAGAGTACAGAAGGAGGTAGTATTTATTTTAAAACTGAGTACACATGGAGGGTATATATTTTATATAAGAGGGTTCAAAGTGAGGGAGAATATTTTCTATAAAAGAGAAGAATCACAGTTTACATTTACTTTAAAACAGTAACGGATGAGGCACTATATTTTTTATAGCAGTGTACAAATTTAGGGTGTATGATTTTTACAACAGTGTAGAAATGGAAGGTGAATTTATTTTAAGACAGAGCACATTTAGAGGGTGTATATTTTTTATAACAGTGTACAAAAGGAGGTAGTATTTATTTTAAAATTGAGTAAACATGGAGGGTATATATTTTACATAGGAGAGTACAAAGTGAGGGTGAATATTTCTATGACAGAGTTGAATCACTGGTTCTATTAACTTTAAAACAGAGTAGGGGTCGAGCGAGTATATTTCTTATAACAGAGTACAAATTTAGGATGTATAATTTTTACAACAGTGTAGAAATAGAAGGTGTATATATTTTAAAACAGAGTACATTTTGAGGGTGTATATTTTTTGTAACAGTGTACTATAGGAGGTAGTATTTATTTTAAAACGGAGTATACATACAGGGCATATATTTTATATAAACAGAGAACGAAATGATTGAGAATATTTTGTATAATAGAGTAGAATCACAGGTTGCATTTACGTTAAAACAGAGTACTGGTAGACGGAGTATATTTTTTATAATAGTGTACAAATTTAGGGTGTATAATTTTTACTACAGTGTAGAAATAGAAGCTGTATTTATTTTAAAAGAGAGTACATTTAGAGGGTGTCTATTTTTCATAATACAGTACAAAAGGAGGTAGTATTTATTTTAAAACTGAGTACACATGGAGGGTATATATTTTAAGAAAGAGAGTACAAAGTGAGGGTGAATATTTTCTATAACTGAGTAGACTCAATGGTTGTATTTATTTTAAATCAGAGTACCGTTAGAGGGAGTATATTTTTTATAACAGAGTACAAATGGAGGTAGTATTTATTTTTAAACTGAGTACACATGGAGGCTATAAATTTTATATAAGAGAGGACAAAGAGAGGGTGAATATTTTCTATAACAAAGTAGAATCACGGGTTGTATTTACTTTAAAACAGAGCACTGGAAGAGGGAGTATATTTTTTATAACAGAGTACAAATGGAGGTGGTATTTATTTTAAAACTGAGTACACATGAAGGCTATACATTTTTTATAAGAGAGTACAAAGTGAGTGTGAATATTTTCTATAACAGAGAAGAATCACAGGTTGTATTTATTTTATAACAGAGTACCTGTAGAGGGAGTATATTTTTTATAACAGAGTACAAATTTAGGGTGTATAATTTTTACAACAGTACAGAAATACAAGGTGTATTTATTTTAAAACAGAGTATATTTAGAGGCTGCATATTTTTTATAACAGAGTACAGGAGAAGGTAGTATTTATTTTAAAACTGAGAACACATGGAGGGTATATATTTTATATAAGAGAGAACAAAGTGCGGGTGAGTATTTTCTATAACAGAGTAGAATCACAGGTTGTATATACTTTAAAACATAATACCGGTAGAAGGAGTATATTTCTTATAACAGAGTACAAATATAGGTACTATTCATTTTAAAATGGAGTACACATGGAGGGTATATATTTTATATAAGAGAGTAAAAAGTGAGGGTGAATATTTTCTGTAACAGAGTAGAATCAGAGGTTGTATTTACTTTAAGACAGAGTACAGGTAGAGGGAGTATATTTTTTATATCAGAGTACAAATGGAGGTAGTATTTACTTTAAAACTGAGTACTTATAGAGGGTATATATTTTATATAACAGAGTATAAAGTGACGGTGAATATTTTCTATAACGTGGTAGAATCACAGGTTGTATTTATTTTAAAACAGAGTCCCTCTAGAGGGAGTATATTTTTTTTTAAATAAATACAGAGTACAAATTTAGGGTGTATAATTTTTACAACAGTGTAGAAAAGGAAGGTGAATTTATTTTTAAGACAGAGTATATTTAGAGGGTGTATATTTTTATAACAGTGTACAAAAGGAGGTAGTATTTATTTTAAAAGTGAGTACACATGGAGGGTATATATTTTACATAAGAGAGTACAAAGTGAGGGTGAATATTTCTATAACAGAGTAGAATCACTGGTTGTATTAACTTTAAAACAGAGTACCAGTAGAGGGAGTATATTTTTATAAGAGAGTACAAATTTAGGGTGTATTATTTTTACAATAGTGTAGAAATAGAAGGTGTATTTTATTTTAAAACAGAGTACTGGTAGAGGGTGTATATTTTTTGTAACAGAGTACAAATGAGGTAGTATTTATTTTAAAACTGAGTACGCATGGAGGGCATATATTTTATATAAGAGAGAACAAAGTGAGGATGAATATTTTCTATAACAGAGTATAATCACAGGTTGTATTAACTTTAAAACAGAGTACTGGTAAAGGGAGTATATATTTTTAATAACAGAGTACAAATTTAGGGTGTGTAATTTTTACAACAGTGTAGAAATAGAAGGTGTATTTATTTTAAAACAGAGTATATTTAGAGGGTATATGTTTTTTATTACAGAGAACAAATGGTGGCAAGTATTTATTTTAAAACTGAGTGCACACGGATGTTATATATTTTATATAAGAGAGTAAAAAAGTGAGAGTGGATATTTTCTATAACACAGGTACAATCACAGGCTGTATTTATTTTAAAACAGAGTACATGTAGAGGGAGTATATTTTTTATAACAGAGTAAAAATTTAGAGTGTATAATTTTTACAACAGTGTAGAAATACAAGGTGTATTTTTTTAAAAAGACCACATTTAGAGGCTGCATATTTTTTATAACAGAGAACAAGAGGAGGTAATGCACCTTCTATTTCTACAGTGTTTCTAAATATTATAAACCCTAATTTGTACTATGTTATAAAAAATATTCTCCTGTACCTGTACTCTGTTTTGAAGTAAATAAACCTGTGATTCTACAGTGGTATAGAAAATGTTCACCCCTCACTTTGTACTCTCTTTTATAAAATATCCGTTTGATCCAGCAATCCTATTACTGTGTATATATCCAAAAGTGTATAAATCGTTCTACTGTAAGGACAGATGCACACGAATGTTCATTGCTGCACCGTTTACAATAGCAAAGACCTGGAAACAACCCAAATGCCCATCGATGATAGACTGGACAGGGAAAATGTGGCACATATACACCATGGAATATTATGCAGCCATCAAAAACGATGAGTTCGTGTCCTTTGTAGGGACATGGATGAACCTGGAAACCATCATTCTCAGCAAACTGACACAGGAACAGAAAATCAAACACCATATGTTCTCACTCATAGGGGGTGTTGAACAATGGGAACACATGGACACAGGGAGGGGAGTATCACACACTGGGGTCTCTCGGGGAAAAGGGAGGGACAGTGGGGGTGGGGAGATGGGGAGGGATACCATGGGGAGAAATGCCAGATATAGGTGATGGGGAGGAAGGCAGCAAATCACACTGCCATGTGTGTACCTATGCAACAATCTTCCATGTTCTTCACATGTACCCCAAAACCTAAAATACAATAAAAAAGAAAAAAAAAAGATATATATATACTCTCCATGTGTACTACATTTTAAAATAAACACGGCCTCCTTTTGTACTCTGTTATAAACAATATACACAATCTGCCGGTACTCAGTTTCTAAAGAAAATACACCCTGTGATTCTACTCTGTTATAGAAAATATTCACGGAGGGGCCCACTTTGTACTCTCTTATATGAAACATATACCCTCAAAGTGTACTCAGTTTTAAAATAAATAGTACCTCCTTGGTACTCTGTTATAAAAATATACACCCTCTAAATGTTCTTGTTTTAAAATAAATACACCATCTATTTCTACACTGTTGTAAAAATTATACAGCCTAAAATTGTGCTCTGTTATACAAAATATACTCCTTCTGCGGTACTTTTTTTTAAAGCAAATGCAACCTGTGATTCTACTCTGTTATAGAAATACTCTCTTATAAAAAAATATATACCCTCCATGTGTACTCAGTTTAAAAACAAATACTACCTGCTTTTCTACATGTTATTAAAAACATACACCCTCCACCGTCACCCTGTTTAAAAATAAAATAGACCTTGTATTTCAACATGTCATAAAAATTATAAACCCCAAATGTGTACTCTGTTATAAATAATATACTCCCACTACCGGTACTCTCCTTTAAAGTAAATACAACCTGTGATTCTACTCTGTTATAGAAAATATTCACCCTCACTTTGTTCCTCTCAATATAAAACATATACCCTCCATGTGTACTCACTTTTAAAATAAATACTACCTCCTTTCGTACTCTGTTATAAAAAGATACACCGCATAAAAGTACTCTGTATTAAAGTAAATACACCTTCTATTTCTACACTGTTGTAAAAATTACACACCCTAAACTTATACTCTGTTACAAAAAATATACACCCTCTAAATATACTCTGTTTTAAAATAAATACACCCTTTGTTTCTACAGTTTTGCAAAAATTATACACTCTAAATTGTACCGTGTTATAAAAAATATACTCCCTCTACCGTTACTCTGTTTTAAAGTAAATACAACCCTGTGATTCTACTCTGTTGTAAAATATTCACCCCCAATTCGTACTCTCTTATATAAAATATATACCTTCTATGTCCACTCAGTTTTATAATACATACTACCTCTTTTTGTACTCTGTTATAAAAAATATACACCCCTCTACTGATACTCTGTTTTAAAGTAAATACAACCTGTGATTCTACACTCTTATACAAAATATTCACCCTCACTTTTTACTCTCTTACGAAATATACACACCCTCCATGTGTACTCGGTTTTAAAATAAATACTAACTCCTTTTGTACTCTGTTATAAAAAATATACACCCTCTAAATGTACTCGGTTTCAAAATAATATATCTTCTATTTTTACACTGTTGTAGAAAATGTACACCCAAAATTTTTACTCTGTTATAAAAAATACACTCCGTCTACTGGTATTCTGCTTTAAAGTAAATACAACCTGTGAATCTACTCTGTTATAAAAAATATTCGCCCTCATACTACTCTCTTATATAAAAATATATACATCCATATGTAGTCAGATTTAAAATAAATACTACCCTCCTTTTGTACTGTGTTACGAAATATATACACCCTTAAAATGTACTCTGTTTTAAAATAAATATACCTTCTCTTTCTACACTGTTATAAAAATTATAAACCATAAATTTGTTCTCTGTTATAAAATATACTCCCTCTTCGGTATCTGTTTTAAAGTAAATAGAACCTGTAATTCTACTCTGTTATAGAAAATGTTCACCCTCATTTTGTACTCTCTTATATAAAATAGATACCCTCTACTGTGTACTCAGTTTTAAAATAAATACTACTTCCTTTTTTTCTCTGTTACAAAAATATGCACAGTCTAAATGTACTCTGTTTTGAAATAAATACAACTTCTATTTCCACACTGTTGTAAAAATATATACACTTAATTTCTACTCTGTAATAAAAATATACTCCCTCTACAGGTACTCTGTTTTATAGTAAATACAACCTGTGATTCTGCTCTGTTATAGAAAATATTCACCCACAATTTTACTCTCTTTTATAAAATAAATATACCCTCCAGGACTCAGGTTAAAAATAATATTACCTCCTTTTCTACTATGTTATAAAAAATATACACCCACTATATGTACTCTGTTTTAAAATAATTTTACCTTCTATTTTACACTGTTGTAAAATTATACACCCTAAATTTCTACTCTGTTTTAAAAAATATACTCCATCTGCCCTTAATCTGTTTTAAGTAAATACAACCTGTGATTCTACTCTGTAATAGAAAATATTCCCCGTACTTTGTAGTTTTTTTTATAATATATATACCCTATATGTGGACTCAGTTTGAAAATAAATATACGTTCTTTTTGTACTCTGTTATAAAACATGTACACCCTCTAAATGTACTCTGTTTTAAAGTAAATAAACCTTCTATTTCTACACTGTTGTAAAAATTATACACCCTTAACTTGTACTCTGTTATAAAAATTACACTCCCTCTACCGATATTCTCCGGCTCTAAGGTAAATAGAACCTGTGAATCTACAATTTTATAGAAAATATTCGCCCTCACATAGTACTCTCTTGTATAAAATATACACCCTCCATGTGTACTCAGTTTTAAAATGAATACTACCTCCTTTTGTACTCTGTTATAAAAAATATACACCCTCTACTGGTACTCAGTTTTAAAGTAAATACACCTTCTATTCTACACTATTGTTAAAATTGTGCACCCTAAATTTGTACACTCTGTGATAAAATATATACTCAGTCTGCCGGTACTCTAGTTTTCAAAGTAAATACACCATCTGTTTCTACACTGCTGTAAAATTGTACTCCTTAAATTGCACTCTGTTATAATAAATATACTCCCTTTGCCGTTACTCTGTTTTAAAGTAAATACAACCTGTGATTCTACTCTGTTATACGAAATATTCACCCTCACTTTGTACTCTATTATAAAATATGTACTCCCTCTATCAGTACTCTGTTTTAAAAAGTAAATACAAAATGTGATTCTACTGTGTTACACAAAATATTCACCCTCACTTTGTACTCTCTTATATAAAATATATACCCTCCCTGTGTACTCAGTTTTAAGATAAATTCAGCCTCCTTTTGTACTCTCTTATAAAAAATTCTCTCCCACGGCTAGTACTCTATTTTAAAGAAAATACACCCTGTGATTCTACTCTGTTATAGAAAATATTCACCATCAGTTTTTACTCTCTTATATAAAATATACACCCTCCCTGTATACTCAGTTTTAAAATAAATACTGCCTCTTTTTGTACTCTGTTAATTAAAAAAATACACCGTCTTGGGACTCTGGTTTTAAAATAAATTCACATTTTTTTTCTTCATGGTATAAAAATTGTACACCCTAAATTTGTACTCTGTTATAAAAAATATACTCCCTCCCGAATCTCTGTTTTAAAGTCAATACACCATCTGTTTCTACACTGTTGTAAAATTATACACCCTAAATTTGTACTCTGTCATAAAAATATATCTCC